>OMMV01181827.1:0-13428 GCA_900302635.1 Chatrabus melanurus
TACTAGGCATCTCTCGATCTCAAAGGCAGAGGACCCAGAGACATTAATGTCACTGCCGAGATAAGTGAATGTCTCTTCAAGTTCAACACTTTCACCACATACAGATACACCTCTGATGGCCAAGTCCAGGAAGTCATTGAAAGCTTGAATCTTAGTCTTGATCCAGAACAATTGCAAACCCAGACACTCCGATTCCTCACTCAGCTTCTCAAGTGCTGCAATCAGGGTATCCATTGATTCTGCAAAGATCACAGCATAAACCTTTTGTCACCAAAAAAGGCATCTAAGTCGCTGGTTTCTACAACTCAATCCAACACCCAATCCATGCAAGCATTGAACAGCACAGGAGCCAGAACACATCCCTGATGAACACCTGCATTCCCTGGGAGAATTTCAGCAATTGTGCACCTGCTCCATACACCACTCGGATTTCCCAGAGAGAAGCCCAGTCAACCGAATCGAACGCTTTGTTAAAATCAACATAGACTGCAAAGAAGCAATGCCGATATTTGTGCTTCTTTTCATTGAGTACTTTTAGAGTTAGGATGCGAATGTCCTTTCTTCTGGTAAGGACGACAATCTTCCACTGCTGATGTCAACAGGGAGAAGTCTAGTCAAGTCAAGTCAAATCTGGGAGCATGCTCTGTTGTCACGCGTCATTGCATTTAGGACACCACAGAGTGTGTGCAGGAGCTAGAATGCATTCCTGATGATTGCCAGTATTCACTGGAAAAAAATTCAGAAACTGTGCCCCCGCTCCATACAGCACTCACAGGATGTGTGTAGAGGCTCAGTATGATGTCAAAGCAAATTCTTGTGAATCCTACCAATTTTCAAGATGTTCCAGAGAGCAGCCCAGTCAATTGAATCAAACGCTTTGTGAAAATCACCAAGTCATCAAGTCAGGGAGCATGCACTGGTGTCGCAGGTCACAGCATCCACAACACCAAGGAACCGCCTTGGGTCCTGGATGGCAAACATCCAGGCAGACAACTGGTCCATCCTCACCTCTCCGAAGTAAGCGTGGGCGTGGAAAACTCCAACAGGGACACTGTTAAAAAAAAGGAAAAAAAAAAAAAAAAGGGAAAAAAATCTTTATCTGGCTCAAAACCTAATTTGTAATCACTCCTTTGGTATTTTAGTTCAGCCCTGTGCTCCCTCTGGTTGCTGGTTTATCCTGGTTTTGTACCTGTGATGATTTCTAGAGATATCCCGGCTCATCTCCCTGTGAGTGCTTTTTCCTAGTGGCTCTTCCGTGTGTGATTACATCTGTGTTTTACCTGGACTCTTCTGTTGGATTTTTTGGATTCATTTTGAGTCACATCAACCTGGCAAATAAACTCCTCATTTTTGTACATCAGTCTCAATGTGCCTTGTATGCCTGTGAGTGGGTTCTGTTCAGCCGTTCCTGACACATTTTATACTTCTGTGTGTCACATGGTCTGTGGGAGACAGAAATTGGCTGTTCACTCGTTAGGCTGATCCTGAGAGATCAGTTGTCACTTTTGTAATAATGGTCACATTTGGAATGTGATGAAGGATATTAAAGCATGATTGTGCATCCTGGATCATGCTCAGGAAAGTGTGCCAGATGGCCATAGGGTCGTAGCTGATGTCCCTTTGTAGAATAAGTAGTATGCCTCACCTGTAGCTCCCGAAGTAACTATTCATATTCATTCCAGCAGTACCCAAGGATATTCCGGTGAGATCTAGTACCAAAGATATCCAGCCATCCCCTTAGGTCACTAGTTAGAGCAGTGATTCCCAACCCTGGTCCTCAGGGACCACCTAACCTGCACATCTTTCATTTCTCCCTCCCCGGCCAAAAGCTGATTTGCTCATTTAGGTGTACTCAGCCAATCAAGAAGAGCTAGCAGACCAGGGTTGGGGACCACTGGGTTAGAGTACAACCACACAGGATGCACCAGGTGTCATGGTCCCAGTTATTCTCCCTCACTTGCTTATTTATTTTGATATTGCATTCCCTTCTCTCTTTTAGTTTGCTTCACATCTTTTTAGAGCACACCTGTTATTGTAGTAATTGTCCTCCTAGTGTATTTAAACCCACCTCTCGTGTTCTCCTGTGCCAGTACTTTGTACGATTCATCTTGACTACCAACATGTGTATTTCTTCCTCATGATTCTTCATTGCTGACCAGTGTTTGTTCCTGTTTGACATTGTTTCTCTTGCCTGCCTCCTTTGGATTTACTTTGTCTGGACTGATTGCCTGAACCACGAGTTGACATATTGCCTATTTCTGGAAACTGCCTTTGCCTCACCCTCTGATTACTGTTGCCACGCTAATTGACCCTCTGAGCTCTGACGTTTGGCCCATACCTTGGAAGTGAGGTATCCCTCACGAATACTTCTGCCGTACTGACTGATGTTTGACTGACCTTGGGCTGTTTAACGATTGTGATTATAGAACTTTGTACTCACCACACTGTCTGTTCTCTGCATTGGGGTCTTTAGTACATTCAGTGTCATTACACCAGGACCCTAAAGACTTTGACATTAATTATTCTGCAATCGCCAAACACCTCTTTCCAGTGACCTCATGCTCTATAAGGTCTACCCAGTTGTGTCTCATCCTCATAGGCCGAGCTCCCAGATACATTGAATGTCAGCACTGAGATAAGTGAACCTCTGTTGTTGTGTGATATGTTGTGAACTCGTGGTGGAGTGCGTGTACCTTCTGTGAAAGGTAGAAGGCAGCGATGCCCAGAGGCCAGAAGCAGCAGAGCATGGAAAAAAATGCCAGACCGAGGTAGTCCTGAGGGATCATCAGAGGGAAGTTGCTGTCGCTGTCTGTGTCACTGAAGTCTTCAATTGATGAGTCCTGAGGATTCAAACGCAGTGCACTGACTCGTACAATCGACTCATTTCCAGGTTCATTCAACAGTAGCCGTATGACAGGAATAATTCATGTTAAAGGTTGTGTGACACATAACTATTGGGCCTCATGGAGGAACAATTTCATAAACTTCTCTCAAATTTCTTGCACTTTTTTTTTAAATACAATGGGCTTATATGAATGTGCCATGCCAGATTCAGGAAACACTCATAAATCCAGATAATTGCATAAATTACATGTACAAATGTCCTGAATTCCACATGTATATAAATCAAGCCCCAAAAATACCAAATAAAGCTATGTACTGTGTCCATATATGTCAGAGGTATCCAATCAGGACACTGGGATCGGCAACACCGATCTGTGCAGAGACCTGCGCTTACACTATCCATGTGAGCTTTGCATATTTCCCCATTGTGGGAGTAATAAAGGAATATCTTATCATATCTTAAATTAACATTATCACTCTAGGCTACTCAGTGGTTAGCACTCTTGCCTCACAGCAAGAAGGTCAGGGGTTCGATTCCCACTGTGCCCAGTTCTTCTGTGTGGAGTTTGCATGTTCTCCCCGTGTCTGCGTGGGTTTCCTCCGGGTACTCCGGCTTCTTCCCACTTCCAAAGAAATGCATGTTAGGTGAATTGGTGACTCTAAATTGACCGTAGGTGTGAGTGAGAGTGTGGCTGTGTTTGTCTGAATATATGTGGCCCTGTGATGGACTGGCGACCTGTCCAGGGTGTACCCCGCATCTTGCCCAATGACCGCTGGGATAGGCTCCAGCACCCCACGTGACCCTTAATTGGAGTAAGCAGGTATGGAAGATGGATGGACTCTAGGCTATACGAATACATTTAGAATTACACTACATTTGAAATTGTAGCATTAAAGAGGATAACATCAGCTTAATTATGACTGATTGAATGATTTTCAAACTAAAACTGCTTCAAAGTAAAGAAATTTTCAATCAGTTATTAAAAAAACAGATTTGGATGACAGCAGACTAATTGCACATGATTCCGACTGCAGGTCTGGAGCACATGTAAATTTTGTTTGTACCTATAAAAAATTTAAAATATGAGAAAATTGGTGAATGTAAGAAGTCCTCTTAATCACTTGTATGGACCATTTACAAACTAATTTGTTAGTATGAGTGGTTCTTATATGAAGCCCAGTGTTTCTTGCAGATATAGCAAAAACACACACTCATTCCATGCCAGTAATTTGTACCATGGTATTCAAAGGGCTTAGTGTTGGATTGACTACTTTGGTAGATATATTAGGAGATATACACTGAAGCATGTCTTGTGTTTGATGTCTTGTGTTTTAGCTTTCAACTTCCTGTTTTATTCTGTCGTCTCATGTTTGTTTCAGTTTGCTTTACTCCCCGGTTAAACCTGCCCACCTGTTACACATTCCCCTGATTAGACCCTTGTGTATTTCAGCATCTCACCCAGTTCCTTGTGCGAGAACGTCTGACGCCCATTGCTAAGTCTTCTCATGATTATTTATTCTCCGAGTGGTCTCCTGGTTGTGTTTGTTCTCAACTACTCCCGTGTGTCTCTCCTGATCCCTTGGATTCATCTGCCTGGTGTGATTGCTATATTGTGAACTGAACTATCTTTTCTTGATCTGGACTTGGCCTACTCCCTCACGGATAAGCCATGGTCAAAACACAGAAGATCAGTCCACAAGGTGACAACCTTGTGGACTGATCTTCTGTGTTTTGACCATGGCTTGTACCTGGATTCTGAGAAATAGTACAGTGGATAACCATAACAATTGTGCATTTTATGAAACAAGCATGAAATTTCTACCAGTTAGTACATACCATAAGGTTTATTTTCAGATGTGGAGATAAATTGGATTTGACCTCTGAGGTCCATGAGAGGTCAATGAAGGATTACATAGGGGTCAAAATTTAAAAATCCTCCAATCATATTGAAACATATTATATATTACAGATATTTGTCTGATCATAAAGATTCTACAAAGGTATAGTTTGGACTGTCTATGACTGACTGTTATGGATTTATGGGGTAAAAACAGCAAAAATGTGACAAAGGTCAATTTCAATTTGTACAGGAGCCATAAAGTAAAGTTGCTCCAATTTTGGTAAAAAGTGATGCAAATTACTGGTTATGGTTGCATTTAGATGTGTTAGGGTTATGTTATGGTTAGTTATGGTTAGTAAATGTCACCATTTTTGCTGTTTTTACCCCATAACTCCATAACATTCAGTCATAGATAGTCCAAACTATACCTTTTTTGAATCTTTATGATCAGGAAAATGATATGGTATATGTTTCAATATGATAGGAGGATTTTTAAATTTTGACCCCCGTTTAATCCTTCATTGACCTCTCATGGTCCTAAGAGGTCAACTCCAACTTGCCTCCACATCTGAAAATAAACCTTATGGTATGTACTAACTGTGGTAGAAATTTCATGCTTGTATCATAAAATGAAAGATTCCCCCATTATTTTGGACTTATCTTCTACAGCATAAAGACCTTATCGTGCTAGATCCATTACAGATACTGCATTTGTAACACAAACAACTAGCTGTGTTGTTGACCTAACCAGGACTTGCTTCTTCTTCTTCTATCATGCACACAAGATACTCTGTGTACATGATAGATGGGCAGTCCTTAGAGTGTCTTGGGGAAACACGATCATGTTGAAATTCAAAGTCATAGTTAAAGTTCTCATGGGTGCACAGATACTCAGATGCACACATGCACTGGCGGAGTGCATTTCTGTATCCCCTTTCTGGCCTTACGGCTAGCAGGGGATTAAAAAGTCACTGTTTTATGGAGAGACTTTTTTCATTGTGTTCCTGTCCTGTGGTGGAGCCGGTAAAATAATGTGACTGAATGAGGTTAGTCTGCATGTGCACGAGCTTTGCTGACTGCAGGCCATTCATGACTCGTGCAGTTTTGTGAAACAGCTGCAAATTCACTCTTGACTTGTCGCCCTGTTGTTTGTTTTGTTTTTGCATTATTTCCCGTGCATTTTCCACAGATGCTCCTAGAACTTTTGAACAATTTCATACACCTGCCCCTACGTCACAAAAACGCTTTTCCCGCCTTGCGTTTGAGATTAAAGAAGATCAGACAAGCGTGAACCAGATTACAGAATTACACGTGAAACTTTTGAGTTCAGAGTTATTGTGATGTTTCTCAGTTACTGCTTATCTCTGCCCCGTCATCCCAGAAGTAATCTCTTGTGCTAAGATTGATAAGCTTTCAGTTTTTGTTGGATGAGAACAGGTGGCACGTGGAGCCAGGAAATCTCAAGATGGCGCACAAAATGAGACAAACACTTTTTACTCAAAGGAAAAGTGGGTCATGACCTCCCCAAATTCTATTCTTAAGCCACACTAGATTGTATTTTGAAACAGTATGCCCACCAGCACTGGGGTGCTGTTATGTAGTTGAATGATGAAAGCTTGTTTTACTCTTGCTGTTGTCTAGAGAGTGTGATGCGCACATGCCACTAACGTGAGATTTTGTGGATGTACTGTGGCCCTTTGGCCCTCAACAGCACATTGTGAAGTGTGCAGTGAAGATTTCCAGTTTATGGTGATCAGTTATGTTGATTAAAAGCACAATACTTACTTGAACTGAAATGCAAACTGAACGCCACTTGACGGGTTGTCTAGTGTAACACAAACTGTAATGATTAAATGACTCCCTCAATTTTACAAAGAATACATGCAACCATGTGTATTGTATTAACATGGTTGTGCTAACAGGACTTGTAAAGATATAAATACAGTTAAGGTTTAGATTTTTTTTTTTAAACTTTGTCTTCAAGTGTGCGCACCCCAGGTGACGGTCTCCAACACACTCAGCAATTCAGCTCAACCAAAGACTATCCTTTTAAAGGGGTCATATTGTGCTCAATTTTTTTGTTTTGTTACCTTTTACAGTTCCATATGGCTGGGGTTCTCATTTTAAACACAACCCCACAGTTCTATGCAGAGACGGTATCTCAGTGGCTTGGAGTTGGGCTGCCAATGTGGAGACCTAGGTTTGATTCCCGGCTACGCTACCTGTGTCCTTGGACAAGACACTTCATCTGCATTGTCCCAGTCCACCCAGCTGTAAATGGGTACCAGCCTTGGCTGGGGAAGTAACCTGTGATGGACTGGTGTCCCATCCAGGGGGAGTCATAGAGTCTCATCCATTTCATGCTACGGAATCTGAGGATTCTGAATTCCGGGGATTCTGGGGCCTGTAGAGCCCTCAGGACCTTTTTTCCCCCATCTGATGCAGATGCTTGAAGCACTTTACAATGATGCCTCACATTCACCCATTCACACACCATGTCAACATGTTGCATTGCAAAGCGCTCAACTGCACAGAGGGAGAAACTTGGGGATTAAGGACATTGCCCAATGGACCATAGTGATTTTTTTCTGTGTGATGGGGAATCAAACTGAGGATCCTCTGGCCCAGTTGGTTGGGATTTTTGTAAAATTCCTTTTCTTCTTCCCACAGTTCTGTGCAGAAACAAAGAAAATTTATGCCTGAAACAGCTGGTTTTAGAATTCTGTGACATTCCTAATGGAAGTCATGTCTGAACTGTTCATGCCATGCGACACGCCCACAACATCTCAACATCTCTTATGTACTCAACATCCATTTACAGCTAAAGGCACAGAAAATGTTTTTTGTTATAGAGCAGGTTTTTCTTTTTCGTTTTTTTTAAGATGCATAACCTTATTGTCTGTGAGGTTTTCTTGCCTACAAACTTTAATATCTGTTTTATAAGACAGCCAGTGACCAGAAGGTATTAGCTTGCTGAAAATATTTGATATGGGCTTTTCAACTTTTTTCAGTTCTCAGCAGTTTGATGTGAAATGGAGCAGAATGAGACACTGTTTCATGTCTTTTCAAGGTTACAGAAAGGTGCCCCCCCCCACACACACACATTTGCAGTACTGCATTTGAGTCAGTACTCATAATGAGCTTTTTCATATACCGGTACTTTTTTGTTGCTGTGTAGAAAATGCTTTATGGCAATACATAAACCTTGGCAGCCCACCACTCTTGATTTTAATGGCACAGAGTACCGCTGCATTTGAGTGTTTCTAATCAGACAGAAGTAATAATCATTAATCAGTCTGCAGCAGTGCATAATTAGACATTTCCTTTTAACCTTGCTGAGAACATCCATATCTCGGCAGTAACAGTCACGTCTCTGGGAACACAGCCTTTGAAATCGAGAGACACTTGGGAAGAACTTCAGCTACGACATTTTGGCCATGTGGCGTGTTAGTCTGGGCATGATCCAGCACCTAGGTGCCTCAGTGTTGAGGACCCCAGTGGATGGAGAAGGCCAAGGACATGCCCACATTTCACATGGCTGCAGCAGATAGATGATTACTTTCAAAAGGTTGGGATGGACCAGTTGTCTGCCTGAGTGGTTGCTGTCCAGGACACAAGACGGTTCTGTAGTGTGGTGGATGTGGCATTGCATGGCACCAGTGCATGCTCCCATACCTGACCTGACCTTGGTGAGAGACATTTGATAATAAACTATATATCAGGAACCATTGGCTCCGGTGCATGACCCTAGGGGTCGTGGTGGTGCCTGGGGGGTGGTTCCGGTTTGTGCTCCCAGTGGGCAGTCCTGATGGGGCATTGGCCAAATGTCTCTGTGGGGTTTCAGGTCCTGTGTTTTGTTCGGACTGGGGGCCTGCACCCTATATATCATCCTCACAGTGCTGCTTTGCTCCTGCCTGCAGACTGGTTGGGTGCACCCTCTCCCGGAGTGGCTGATCTGTGGTGCCACATGGTAGTGCATGGCACTGGTCCTATTACTGCACATGTCCTCTCCTGCGGGGGCAGGGGTGCTCTGTGCCATGTGGCGTTCCTGTGGCTGCAGACCTTCTGCGTGCCCGGCATTGATGCAACGCCTCACAGTCATTCACGTTGTCACACACCTCATTACATCTATCACACTCTGCACAAAGAATTATAGCTTTCCCACACATAAGCACACTTACATTAATGTAACTCATGTTCACTCAATATACCTCTTAACTCATGTAAAACTCTGCATATTTCTATGTTTACTGCTACCATCATGAGCACCTCCTCTATTAAGCATGTGCGTTTTCCTCACTGTCTTTGTTAGTGTCCTTGTTACAGACACTGTTTTTGTCATTATTTGTTACTGCTAAACCAAGACTTTTACTGTGCGCTCATCTCGTCTTTCTGTGCACATGATAGTCAAAGCTTTGCATCTTGTAGTATTTTGTATCTTGCTATGTCTTAAAACATAATGCCAGTGTTGTGTCTTACATCAGAGTCAGGAAGCAGGTCATCCTCGTCGTCCATGCTGTAGGATGCACTGTGGAAATCCTGCGCCTCCGCAAGCAGCTTCCTCTCCAAGGCAGAACCAGGGCGAATGTCTACAAAGGTAGTCTCCAGGTAGTCCTTACTCAGGAGAGAGTCTGTTTGCCCCCATATGGGGCCTGGAGTGTAACAGGGCTCCAGTGTATGCGGTAAGGAACACGGGTCCAAGACTTGGTGCTGCTGAAGCTCAGGAGGATGTCTGCAGTACCTCCCCCATGCTAGAGGAGGATAGGCCCTGTCCTCCTCACACTTGACCAAGATGCCCTTAAACAGTCCACTGGGGGCCGGTGCAGTCCCCAGCCTTTGACACAGGCCCGGTGCCTGGCTGTCATTGGGACTTTCTCCCAGAAGAGGGTGTTCCAGCTCATCTAGATTCTCCATCCCTCTGTTTTTGTAAAAGCCATACAAGAGACCACCACATTAACAACCAGATGTAAACTGTTAATCAGTTTTGTGTCTTCCTGAAGAGTAGCCAATGGCTTTATGCAAAGGCACCTGCTATTCTGGCTTTAGTGGAACAGTGGCAATCCATCTTTAGTCCAATTTTTCTCACCATAAGAATTGCTCCAGAGTCCAACCACACAGGTTTACCAGATAATGACTCGTGGTAGCCTGCGTCGCTGCACTGTGGGGTGTCGTGCTGAAGTTACGTTCCTCTTTCCTCACTTGTCATGGCTCAGGGTATGCCATTTCAAATGACTGTGTTCATGTACATGTTGATGGAGGCTCCTTTAACTCTCGCTGATGTGGACATCTATTGCTCCCTTCAAGATTAAAAAGAGTTGTTGATGGAAAGCAGTTGATAGACGGGAAACAGTCAGAGTGAGAAGCTGTCGGGACATGCAGTGTGCCGTTTGAAAAAGTGGACTGACAAAGCTCTAAAGCTGAGGCCAAACCCTTCAGATGTCTACGCTGATGCACAGCAGCTTCAGTATGCACAACCTCTGGCAGTAAATCAGCCCCAGCCACAATGACAGGATTGGGGACATATTCTGAGTGCGGTTAATCTGTAAAAGCAGTGACGTTAAATAGGATCCTGTTGTACTCAGGTCAGCAGAACTGTGAACATGGCCGTTCTATCCCTGTGATGACGTAGAAACCAAAGTCTTCCAGTGTTGCTTTATGAGAGTTGCTTCTGACATCAGCGCTCCCCTGGGACATGCATTGTTAATGCGTCTCGTCCACTAAGAGGGCTAATCCAGGACAGATGAGCAGTCAGCCGGTCCTCCATTGACAAAAAGGTTCTGATCTGTCAAAAGGAGAACAAGGTCACACAAAACATTTTGACATTACAGGTTAACGCTGCCTTCCTGTGCACAGGATCCTGCCTCTCAGCCTGCATGCTAACACAGCTACAGACTAAAACAGAGATTTCTTACTCCTCTTACCCACGTTCATTTTGTGTTCTCTACAGAACATTTCTACATCTGATCCCTCCCCAAGCAACATGGTTATGTCATGTAAGCACTGGGCTTAACTTAGCAATGAGAGCAACGTGTAACTAAGATGCTAAGACAAGCATTAGCATAACCTGGCCATAGTCACAAGAAAAGTTTTTAAAGTCACAAGTGGATGTTTTTGGCTCTTGTTAGCATGGAGTGGAATGAGTCAGACAATAAAACACGTACAGGCGGAGTCGATCCACATTTTGGCCCATGTTTTTCTCCTCAATAATACTGTTCAATTGTTTCAAAAGCATGGGAATAACTATTGTTGGTTTTATGTGTCCTTTTAACTTATTTCATTGGTTAAGTTTTGAGCCTGGATGGTGGTGCCGTGTCATCCAGTTAGCTAGCTACGTTACTCTGCTCTCTGCAATGTGTCTGTATTCAGAAGACTTCAAAGCGGAGGAAAAACAAAATGATTTATTGTAAGAAGTGGGAGACCAGAGCGTGATGTGGATCAAAATGGGGGCTGACTTTGTTGCACAAGATGCCTCGTAAAGTTATTCTAAATACTGACACAGAAATCAGGGCTTTGACTTGTCCTCCATTATTGATCAGATATTCAGGTTAGGTCTGGGAGAATGCACTGGTGCTATGCATCGCTGCATCAATCACACAATGGAACCCACCTCGGGTCTAAGACAGACAACTGGTCCATCCCCCATCTCTCGAAACTAATCACCTATTTGCTGCAGTCAGTCGAAACGTAGGTCTCCCCTTGGCCTTGCCCAGCTGCTCAGGTCCTCGACACGAACGTGCTGGATCATGCCCAAAGTAATGTTCCACATGGCAAAAATGCCAGAGTTGACTCTCCCTCACAATGCAAATGAGACTCCTCAGCTAAGTCTCCCTAAGTAACTCTTCATTTGACACAGTCATTCCAGCAGTACCCATGGATCCTACAAAGATTCTAAGTACCAAAGACATCTCATCATTGTCTTAGATCACTGGTTAACATCCAAGTCTCACAACCATACAGTAAGACAGGACACACCAAGACCCTAAAGACTTGAACCTTCGTTCTTCTGCAAAGATATTGGCAGCGCTGTACAGCACTCATGGTACCTGTGTACACTTGTGGTCAGAAGTTTACATACACTCATCATGGGCATCAATGTCATGGTAATTTTGGGCTTTTAATGATTTCTTTGAACTGTTCTTTTGCCAGAGTGGAATGATTGTACAGCATGCATCATTAATGACTTCAAAGAACAAGAATTGGGTGGACAAGTTTGAATTTATCTTGGACCTTCTCTAATCCACACAGGGATTGTAGTTGTAATCCAGGCAATCACCCTTTCCTTTCCAGTGTGGGAGAACAATTCCTTTCCATAGGTATAACACATCTCGTGATCAAAACAAAGATTGTTTGCCATACCACAGATCTCAAAGCTTTCCCTGCCCTCAGCTGTTTCATGGCCTTTGCAATCTCACCAACATTTGGTGGCTTGCAGATGACTGAAAAATCAGCGACAAGAACCATGGCATTGGAGATGTATAACAGCCCAGCAGGAGGATCAGTCTTATACAATTGTTCAAAGTAGCCAACCCAACAAGACAGAATAGCAGAGGCATCTGTCAGGATGAAGCCATCATCCACTGTGACTGCGGCATGACGAGGTGTAGGTTTGGAGAACTAAAGTGCTTTGATTTCTCTGTAAGCAGGCAGAGGGGGTCATTACACCACAAATGGTGAGTCACCTGGTCACAAGATTTGATACTGAAAGAATGTAAAGATAAGGGCATGTAAATGTATTGTTGTTTTTATTTACTTATGTATTTATTTATTTATTTGGAGCTGTGCTTCATAATGTGTTGGTTGTGATAGCTTTGCTTTCAGAGAGCCGCGTCAATACTATATTATTATTGTATTGGTATTACTGTATTTGTAGATATTTTCAGGCAAATTCATTTTGTGCAAATTAAAGAGTGATTAACTGCTGTTGACATTCTATGGCAGAATTTGCTTTCTATCCTGACTGCCTGGTCTACATCTGCAGATTCCATATTCAGCACTTTCAGTTTGGTTATTACACTGATGTGTCTGTTGTGTGGTGTAGATGTAGCTGTAATATCTGTTTTGTCTGTGGGTATAGCACAAATTCTATTCTTATTCCTTTTGAAGTTATGACTTTGGTGATTTTTCTTTGGGTGATTAAATGTGAGTCCAATCTGGCAACACTGATCAAGAGGTACTACACATGTCCTCTGTAATGGTTCATGTGCATGAAACCCACTCACTGCTCCACAATATAACATAATATAAATACGACTAGTAACTCATAACAAATGATTGATCGGTAACAGAACACTGCCCCATTGCATGATGGGAAATGACACATCTCCAGACACTGTTTTTTTATGTTTGCAAACACTTTAACCCTCAAGCGACCAAGCCTTTTTAGCGACTAAAGTGACCGAGTGGGGTCATTTATGACCCCATTACATTTTATAAAGGAATACTTTTTCTGAATAGGTTTTTTTGTGTTTAACATACTTAGCCACTACCTGCATTTAAGACAGATATTCTAATTTGTTTGAATGTTGTAAGCTATGGTTTTTAATCACTTTTAACACAAAAATAACTAAATTACACACCGTAAGAACACTATTACATTTATTTAGACAATCCTTATCTATTACATCTTGCAAAACAAATATTTTCTTCTGCTTTATCAGTACCAAAAAAAGCTATAAAAATAAAAGTATGATCCAGTTAAACATGTATTATAGTGTGCTAGGATCACTGATAACTATCTAATGCA
>OMMV01181831.1:0-13207 GCA_900302635.1 Chatrabus melanurus
TATTGTTGATTTTTTTATTTTATTTTTTTTTAAATTAAATCAACAACCTCCACAATATTCTTGTGCAACATGTCCCCAAGTACCTCGGTGATGTTTTTCTAGTTGTTTTACTGCAGCATTTTTAATAGTTGCACGCTTTAAAAAGAAATCAACAAACTCCCCCACATTTCTTGCACACTTTGTTCCCAACTACCTCTGTGATCACTTTCTTGTTTTACTGCACCATTTTATTTTTAAATAGTTCCACGCTACAATCATGTGCACGAATTTCTATACAGGCAAATTTTTCAAATTCCATTTCCAAATGTAATCAAATTGTTATCAATGAAGTCCTCCACATTTCTTGCACATGTTCCCAACTACCTTGGTGATAGTTTAAACTGTTACTGCAGTATTATTATTTTTTTAATTACATACTAAAATCATACCTTTATGGATTTTTAAAAAAAAAATCTGCCTCGTAAAAAAAAAAAAAATGCATTTTGTGTGTGATTTCTGATTTTACCATTGAATTATCACAAAATGCTGCAGTAAAACAACTTAAGCTGTACAAGAAATGTGGAGTTTACCGATTTGTTTACATTCATTAAATGGAATTTTAAAAATCTGTCTATACAGAAACACTGTGTATGATTTTTAGCATGCAACTATATTTAAAAATGCTGGAGTATAACTAGAAAAACATCAGAGGTACATATGTGAGATTCACAAAAATATTGTGAAGTTTGCCAATAATTTGATTAACTGTGCCAAGGAGGTAATATCTTTAGTGCCGTTTGTCTTGACTGTTAGCAGGATTACGCAAAAACTATTAAACTGATTTTCTTGACACTTGGTGAAAGGGTGGGGTACGGGCCCAGGAAGAAACTATTAACTTTTGGACCTGATCCAATTAAGGGAGCGGATCCAGGATTTTTTTTTTTTCCCTGATCCACCCCCTTAGTCGCTCACGCACGCACGCACACACGCACACACACACTACATTTGTACTCAAAATCAACTTTTAAACTTCAACTTTTATTTTTTTGATTTCATCTTCAAATAGTCAAGTGAAAAAGTCCACTCTTGTTTTAAAAGTACTTGTATAAATAACATTTCAACAAATTATAAAAAAATGTCACAATTTATAAACTCACAGAAATATTCAGTCCTACTGCAACAATAAATAAGAGCAAATTCTAAGTGCATCTAATTAAGAGAACCACAACTACTCAAAGCAACCAGGGTGGACAATGTCAAGTTTTGTTTCAAGAAAAAAAAAAGTATAAAATATTTTTTACAAAATGAAAATCATGCAATCAAAACCCTGGAGGAAAACTATCTATAAATGTGCATTCCCAGATAATAGGGAAAAGGTGCCTAAATCGCACTGTGCAAAAGAGCCACCCACCCACTGAAAAGAAGCTGCCAAGACAGTGCGCCCCGAGTCACATGTTAATGCTGAGCCGCCATCAACAACAACAACAACAAAATAATTATTCGAATAATAATCCTCTGCACAGCAATAAATTCAAGTCACCAAGTTTGAAGCAGTGTTGTCCCCAGTATCCTAACTATGAATGTGCGCGAAGAGCAAGTTGATCATACCAGGCACGCATGAAGCTCGCGCCACGTCCACCGCGGTCTGACCGCTGGTGTTGGCGTGCTTCAGGTCGGACCGCGGCGCCAGGAAGGCCACAACATTGCAGTGGCCTTCCCGGATGGCAATGTGGATAGGCAGGGCGCCCCACTGGTCCGGGAGGTTCACCGAAGCGCCGAACTCCACCAGGACCTGTAGGGTGTCGAGGAATCCCGTGCGGGCCGCGTCGTGGACCGGCGCTATCCCGTGTTTGTCCTGGATGTTGGCGTCGGCGCCTTTTTGCAAGAGCAATGTAGCAATCTTGGGGCTCCCCATCATCATGACCTGTTGGCGACGGCAGAGGTGAAGAACGGCGACAGTAAACGTGACATCTTTGTGTGACTGAGCAGAGATTCTTTAGTAATTGGACAACATAGATCGACAGCAATAATTGAAAATAGGCTTAAAAATCTACTATAGTTATATAACAGGTCCATAAGTAATTGGACAGCATGGACAGTCAGTCAGCTGTTATGACCTTATTTGAATAATAGCCATAATAGTAATAAGCTTTAAAAAAAAAAAAAAAAAAAAACTGTTATGCAATTATATAACAGCCAGATCCATAAGTAATTGGACAGTGACAATTTTTGTAATTTTGCCTCTGTACACCACCACAAGGAAGCTGAAACGAAACAATATGCTTTTAGAGAAGCTTCATAGCTTTAATTCAAGGGATTTAACAAAAAAATATGGCATTAACCATTTAGGAATTACTGCCATTTGCGTACAGTCCCTCCATTGTCAGAGGCCATAAGTAATTGGACAAACTAAATCGAAGTACAAAAATCACTTTTTACAGCCAGTTTTCTTGAGATAAGTTGGAATGGATACGTGCGCATTTCCAAGTCAATGAATATATCTTAGACTTCATTTACATCGATCATTAAGAAATGCAAACATTATGGTAAATGTGTCTGAAGTCGGCAGCTCTCAAAAACTGAGTGACCGAGACTAGTGAGGGAAGCTACCGAGACACCCCTCTGAGTTCTAGGCTTCTGTGGCTGTGATTGGAGAAACTGTGCACAGTGCAACTTTAGTGTGTTGCACCACCAGTTATCCAGCTTCATGGTGGAACGAAACGGAAACAAAAGAACTTGAGCCAAGCTTTGATCAGTTTTCTAACATGAAGAAAATGGTTTAGAACGCGTTTGGAGCATTTAAACTTCGGTTTAAACCAGTTTGCCCTTGGTTTACGTTTTAAAGTCAGTGATCCACCAGCAGCAGCGGACGGTCCTGGTCCTGGTCCGGGTTCGGGGTGTCGCGGTTTACCTGTAAGGCGGTGCGGCCGAACTCGTTGGGAGTATCGGGATGGACTCGGAGCTCCTCCAGGATCCTCTGGACCTCCGCGGTTCTGCCGTTAGCTGCTGCTGTCGTCAAAGCTTTACCGGCTTCCATCTGACTAAAAACCATCATAGACTGCGGCCTGGAGGCTGATTCTGTGGCAAATATGCAGCGTGTAAGCGAACCGCACACACACACACACACACACACACACACGTATATATATCCTGAGGTAGACTTAAAAACTTTAATCGACTGTGCTAGCTTTACATTTTGCCGTTCGAATAAATCGCTTTAAAATGAAACGGGGGGGGAAACAAACATTATTTCCGCTGAGGTCGAGATGCGTCAACAATTAGCATTAGCTACCGGCTAACTTTAAAAGAGGAACAAATTGAGGATAAGTAGGACGCTTTTCGTACCTTGTTGGGTTTGAGAAGGTCCACGGTGTCGTCGCAGGCTTCAGAATGGGTGTTTGTAACGGCTAGAAAAATTTAAATCAAACCAAAGCAAGGAATATTTATCAACATTAGAAAATACATTTGCGCGCTGAGGTCCACACACAGCGGTGTCTGCCGACGGCAATTTACAAACATTGGCAGGGGAACACGCGTTGACCAATCACGGCGCGACTACAGGGCGGAGCGCTGCCATGTATGGCAGAAAGGGTGGAGTTACAACTCTGTTACTACGCTATCACTGTGGCAACAAAAGCAGCCGACCAATGAGAGCGTGGATCGTAGTAAGCGGGCGATTCGTATACGTTGTCTTCAAAGGGCAGTTCATTCACTTTTCTGACTTTGGCTGCAGAGCTGCTCGGAGCCCAAAGTGCAGAATCCCAAAAAAAAAGGCGGGTGTTTAATTTTAGGCGGAATTTGCGTTTGCACAGCGCATTAAAGTTACAACTGTGTTGAACTGACCGTGAGAATAGTGTGGCAAAACAAAAAATTTAGCAATGACAACAATTCAATTACACATTTTAATTATTTGCAGCGGCAAATGACAACAGCAAGATGCATCTTTAAATTCAGTTAACAGTTTTACAAAAAATAAGATTGGTGAAATCACACAGACATTTAAAATTGAAATAGAAAGACATTCATTCAGTCGAATTAAAGTGAACACATAACACTCTATTGGAAGTCCTGTGAGGTTTTACACATTAGTCCGCAGCTGGTAATCTGAAGTCAAAAGAAGAAAAACAAGGGAAAAAAATAACAATGTGCAAGTCAAAATATATTTATTCCATTTTACTACTGTGGATATGTTTTTATTTTTTTTTAATAGATCTGATTTTGAGATTATGATATGCAAAGTTGTTACGTACCTCCGCTCTGTGTAATATATCGGACCCACGGCAAAGCCTGGTAACCACTTTTTTCTATGATCTTCATATATCGCACCTTATGAAAATGATTATGACAGAGAGAACACGTTAAGGGAAAATACATTAACATATGTCACAAAATCAAATTTAATTATTTTACACCGTTATTTGAATGGCTATAAATTGCAGTCTTATATTGGAAAGCGGGATTAAAAATCTGCTGTACAATTATATACAGTCAGGTCCATAAGTAGTTGGACAAAGACATTTTTTGTAATTTAGCCTCTGTACATCATCGCAATGGAGTTAAAATGAAACAATCAAGATGTTCACAGTGTGTAGACAAATCGTGACTTTTACAGCCAGTTTTCTTTAGACAAGTCAGGGGATGGATACATGAACATTTCCAAATCACTGAATAAGTCTTGGACTTCAGTTGCATCAATCTTTAAGAAACACAAACATTATGGTACTCCATGGTAAATCTGTCTGAAGTAGGCAGTTCTCTCAACAATGGGACAGAAAAGGATTTTCTAAAGAGATGTGAACTTTCAGCTACAGTTTGACATTTTTGGGAGACTGGAGCATGGATTTGATTTATATCCTTGTATGAAAATCCTTCTCTGTTCAATGTGTCCACGACTTTGTATCGCAGGGTCAATATGCCAGCACATGCAGCACTAATTAATGACCCTGTGCCCCATATCAAGTGTAACTACACATTAATAACCCGACCATAATCCATCTGCATCTCCAATGACTGACTCAGACTGTAGGAAGCTGGTTTATGAAACCGGCCGATTTTAGTGATCGAGAAGGACAGTTTAAGTTTGTGAATATGAAAACTGACTGTGCAACAATAATGTTTCCTTTCATAAGATTTACATGTGCAATGAAATTTACCAAGTTAAAGGAAATATAAAAGAATATTATATCCATCAAGATTACATCAGAGTTTGGAAATTTAAAGTGGGACTCCGACATTTTTCAGCCTGGGCTCGATTTTTAGATGTTTTCGGGGTCATTTTTTCCCTCAGGACAAAAAATGGTTTTGATCGGCGCAGTATTGATTGTTGATAAGGGGCGCATCCATGCTACACAACACTTCTAACGACATCTTCTCTTGTTCAGTGGCAACAAAAGCAGTTTACCGAGTGTTTTACGATACAAAAACTTTATTGTCCACAATGTGGAAATTTGCCTTTGGTTTCACCATAAAAACATGTTATAAAAATGCCATACATCATCACAGCAAACGACCACAAAAATGCATCTAAATAACAGTTCATACATCTTATAAACATTCGTAAAAATAAACTTAAAACTCTCAAACTTCCCCTGAACAATTACATTATATATCTGTTTAGCCTATGACACGGTGGCAGTAGACCAAGCAGCTCAGCCCACACTTCCCTATCCTCGGTCAAGACCTTCCTGGGGAATCCCGAGGCGTTCCCAAACCAGCTGAGAAATATAATCTGAGTGCAAGCCCAGACACCCGATGGAGGAACCTCATTTCCGCCGCTTGTATCTGCGACCTTGTTCTTTCTGTCATTGCCCAAAGCTCATGACCATAGGTGAGGATAGGAGCGCAAGTCGACTGGTAAATAGAGAGCCTCGCCTTCCGACTCAGCTCTTTCTTCACCACAACGGTCCGGTACAGCGTCCGCAGGACCTCAGAGGCAGCCCCAATCCGTCTGTCGATCTGCGACTCGGACCCGGATAAGCAGCAGAAAATGAATGAATAGCCCATGACAGTGTTTGCATTCTAAATCAATACTGTACTGATTAAAATAGTTTTGTCCTGAGTGACGAGATGAACCCAAAAACATCTAAAAGTAGACCCCAGGCTAAAAAAATGCCAGAGTTCCCCTTTAAGTTTTGCTATGTATAGAAACATGATACAGTGCACACTGACATGCTTCAGATCCTTAATAAATCCGATTTGCTGTCAAATGAACGCGACTCAATCACAGTCTACACTTATGTGTTTGACACTAAAGAGGGAACTGCAGCAACAACATACAAGCTTAGGAAGGACACACACACACACACACACACACACCTGTATTCCTGACACTGTGAAGTATGGGATTTCAAATTTGACAGTAATAGGAGGCTTGCCCTCAAGCTCGTCTTTGTCCACACTGGGTAAACCAAAGTGAGCCCTCATTAGAAACTCTTTACCTCCCTGGATAGATCAGCAGACAGAAAAACTGATTAGGCAGAAACACAGAGCTTTAAATACAAAACATTTAAATATTTGGTTCGCGCATTTTGATCAGAGTAATAAACATTAAAGTTTGTGCAGAATAAAGTTGTGAATTGCTTACGGGGAATGACTTGATGGTCCAGACCACCAGGTTCTTCTCAGGCACGTATTTGGCATGACCGGTGCTGGTTTTGAACTTTGGTGAATCGGCATCACTGGGGACAGGAACACTTACCTCTACATTATTTGCCACAGACTGTTTTTTAAATTGGCCCTTCGCCTAGAAATAAATCACAATACGTCAATTGTTGGTACTGAAAGAAGACTGTCCATAAGTGGGGAAACTACACTTGTAAAGGAAATCACTGCAACAAAAAAAATAAAAATACAAAGTGTAGTGTAACGTAACCTGTTGTTCAGTTAGTTACATTTGCAATCACGAGAAATTGGATTTGCTTGATTGTTTGCATTTTTCAACCAGTTTCCATGTTCTGTCTTTGTCGACTACAAGATGCAGCCAAAATGTTAAAGCTACAGTGTGGAGGATTTAGTGTCATCTAGTGGTGAGGTTGCAGATTGCATTATACCATTGCTGGTCACGATTTTGTTTCCCTTCACGTTTTCACTTCTTTGGCGACGGGGATTCATGCTGATAAGGAATATGTACCATCCTCCATTTCACAAAAATGATGGTTCTCAAACTTGTTAGCCTGCACTAGCAACCAGTAGACAGTGGAGAGGGGAGCAACCACTGATTCCTCTTCTATCATCAGTCTTCCGGCCGCACTGCAAAATGCGAAAGGTGGAGTAAGTATGCCCCTTTTGGGCTACTGTATCAACATGGCCGGCCTCCATGAGGGGGCCCGCTCCTATGTAGATATGAAGGGCTCATTCTAAGCTCATGAAAACACATCAATTCATTGTTGCAGCTAATTATACACCAATGAACAGATGGTTATCAATGCTATATTCCATTTCTGCTAATAAACACAGCTAAATCCTACACACTGCAGCTTTAACAAAAATGAACGATGTTTTGTTGCTGATGCACTTACAAATACACACCGCCCCCTTACCTTAACCATGATCTCCACTCGGCTGTGAGAGAATTTCTCAATGACGGACTCAATCCATATCAGAGGCTTCACCTGTAAGAAATTAACAGCGTTTCCATATGAAACATGGAAATGGTTGAGTTGTGGCCATGTTGATGTGCACAGCCTGTACACCTATGCATCATAGCATCTAAAACCGCTGTCACACAGTGGCGTATAGCAAAAACGTATGCCGACGTATGTGAATTTTCACCAATACGGTGGTGTATGTAGACACAAGTTCGGGGTACGTTAGGCATAAGTAGTAGTCGTTTACAACATGGTGTCATATGTTGTTGTATGCCGAGGACGTCAAAAAATTTTGAGCATGTTCAAAATTCACAACATATGACAACGT
Organism: Chatrabus melanurus; assembly: GCA_900302635.1. Classification (NCBI taxonomy): domain Eukaryota; kingdom Metazoa; phylum Chordata; class Actinopteri; order Batrachoidiformes; family Batrachoididae; genus Chatrabus; species Chatrabus melanurus. Next base: position 7,894 of record OMMV01181831.1, read on the forward strand.
ATGCTTCATAGGTTAGGCATAAGTTACAGTTAAGTTAGGGGTAACTTATGTTGAAATACGTTAGTTCCTACTGTACAGCTGTCGTTCTGTGAGCGTTTTGCGGGTCCTGGGACGTCTTGGGCTGCCGGGAGGAGGTGGAGATAGTCCCAACAGAAGCGCCATGGGAGCATCACAGGAAGGAGGTGGACGGAGATCCAGGCTGAGAGCGCTGTGACGATTGTTCGGATGACGGTGGAGATGGCGGCCGGGTGATCTTCTTTTTGGCTCCCTCTGTTCACGGCTGGTTTCTGGGACTTTTTCACGCTCTTGGGCGGCATGGCGAAAAAGGACGTCGAGCTCTCAACGCCGTATACTTGAAGGTATGTACGTCACGTGACGTCTGAAAAACGTCGAGCACGCTGGGCAGACGACGTGTTTTCTGATATATAGAAGTGAATCATATGCTATAAATAGGTCAGACATACAATCTGTATATGTTCAATTCGTTATGTATACGTGTCCGCTATAGCATTTTTGATGCAAAGTTGGGCGTGTTCCACCGTGTTCGGACTTTGCCAAATTGTTTTAAACGCCAAGCATAAGTTTCTGTTATACGCCACTGTGTGACAGGGCCCAGCAAATGCAATGTGAGGGGCATATACTGTAATGAATTTGACGAACGTGAGTATTGATGCGGTAGGACATGAGTTCAGACTCCCCGTCTGGAGGGATGAAGGAGATCGTACGGTCATTCTCAAAGCGTGACAAACGTACACACTGGTGAAACTTTACGTCTTCCATCATGACCGTCTTCCCCTTGTCACCTAAACATGAAACAACATAATCAGAGTTAAGCTAAAGCAAGCAGATTAGCGATATTTAGATAACAGTCAGGTGGGCGTGCACGGGGAGAGGCTGCATGCGTACGTCCTGTGAGGGCAAAAAGAACTTTGTCATTCAGGCCCAGTCGGAGCTCAGGCATGCCGGACAGCATCGTCTTCAGCTTGATGCTGCCCACAATGTCACTGCTCATCACACTGCCATTCGCATTAACCTGTAAGAACAGTGCAGACCGATTAATTATCCTCTGAATGAATAATTTAAAATCATACCAATCTCACAAATTTAGTAGACAACAAGCAAAGAAAGTGACACACAAATTTTTCATGCATGATATCAAGTCAGCTTTTTACTAATAGAAAGACATGATTACCATCACTACTAATCTACTGCTACTACTAGTCCAAATAACGATAATAAAGCAACGCTGCAGTATTATCTTTGTTCTTCATAGTTTGATTTAGTCCAGTGTGTCAATCTTTTCTCCATTTGATGGATTAGAATTCAGTGTTCAGTTTTGTACCACAAGGCGCTAAGCGTGTGTGCGCCGTCTGGTGCAAATCAGAGTGAAAAACTTACATTTTGACCGTTGACCCCAATGACCTTGACCTTTGCCAAAACCAACCCCTTAAGGGCAGTTATGGGGTCAACCTACATGCACACAGCAAATTTGGCGGAAATTGGCCCAAGCATCTCTGAGGAGTAGTGGAACCAACACACAAACAAACGTTTCTCACATTATAGTATTATGATTTTAAAGTGCAAATGACTGAATCCCACACTTTCCTTAGAAATGTTTATACACATGGTTTATGCACATTTCTGTTCATATCCAGCAGATAAATGAGTGCCCTGGTCTTTATGTAAATATGCAGCGGGACAGACGAGTCTTAACCGTATTTCCCCCAATTCTGTTTTTATCACCATCACCGTTTGCCTGTGCAGCTGAATTGACTATGCATTTGTTGTCATTTATACATTTTCTGTTTCTGTTGGCACAAAACTTCAAGCGTATTAAAAAAAGTAGCCTGTCGTGGATCAGAAAAATAAAACGGGAGTGCACCAAAATCACATTTGCATTCAACCAAATTAGTATTTTTATGATTGCGAGCCCAACTGACACAACATGAGTGCATGTTATGCCCACGGCAGCTTAGCGGTGTGTTCAATCATATTAATATTTAAAAATGTTTGCAGGAAGAGAAGACAGTCACTGTCTGTGCAGGTTTCCTGATTTTATTTTTTTTTACTGCTGCACTTCGTGACAAGCAACGCAGCTATTCTGCTTTGTGTGCGCCTAATCCCGTCAGACGTCAGAAGTGAAGAAGAGTAGGTCCTGATTAGTACTTGGCTAGGAGACTGCTTGAGGAGACATGGGACTGTGTGTGTGTTTCTCCATGTAGAACTGGAGTTGCATCAGGAAGGGCATCAGGTGTAAAACTTGTGCCATATTCCAATGTGGATCTGTACTCAATCCGCTGTGGTGTCCCTGAACAACCAGGGGCAGCCGAAAGACAAAGGACAACTTCACGTCAAGCAATGTACGTGCTAGTCGTGAATATGAAATTCATGATTAGACGTGGGTGCACATTCCTGAACCGTTCAGCAGGTGGCAGCACAGCAAATGATGGTGTTTCTTTTCATGCGGACTCCGGCACACTGTTCAAAACACGGGCTTTTCAAAGGTTTCGAACAGTGTTCGGAGTTTGCCATGAGCAATTTGCAGTACAGACAAAAACTTCTGGTATCGTCTCCATTCACACATTCTGCCCATCATTTAATTACAGCTTTACTTTCCATTTCTGTTGAATATTTCCTGCTGTATTTGCACAGGTAGTGGGCATAATTTTCCTCTTAAGCTGTTAGCTCACATGAAGGCGGGTACGGTTTCAAACTATGCGCAGGTAATACTGACACTCATTACAAAATAATAATATTCTTTTATACAATAACTTCAGATATTAATGCATTAGGAAATTGCTCACTGCCTACTTGAGCTAAATGTTCACAAATGGCATCATTAAATATTGTTTTTTTTATAAGCCAAACATAAAAACAGCAGCTCTGTGTGGCTTTCCAAAAAACACAAAGCGGCCCCCTGTCCCATCTTACCAGAACATTAATGGACTCTATAACGTCAATAAAGACCTCGTTCTTCTTGTACTTGATCCCCTCTGACCTCCAGGAAACGGCATTGGTGACGGTGGTCGGCACCTTCGTTTTTGCCACCTCAAGCTTGGCGCCTTTCTGTGTAATGTATCTGTAAGAGATGTGACAAAATGGGGCATTCGTTCTTAAAACATTAAAACCTACAGACTGTAGCCCTGTGTGGGTGTCTGTGAGAGTCTCACTCCTGGAGGATCTTGCTGTCTGTAGTTTGGGGGAAACCAAAGTCCATCAGTTCATCCAGCAGTTCATAGACGACCACAAAGTTGTCCTGAATGCTCTCCTCCTCCAACTCTTTAAAGTACTCTGTGAAGACCTGCATTACACACAAACACTCATCACCTTTGGTTACCTCCGCTAAGGAGGTCATGATTTCAGCAAAAGGTTTTCTCTGATCTCCATGAAACATGGGCCCTATTCTTCATACATCACTTAAAAGATCCAAGATAAACCAGGCGATCCAGGATCCATTAATCCTTGTCACGCAAACCTGGTAATTTGGTTCTTTGAACCCAAGTTCAAGACGATTATGCACACCCATGGTCACTGACTAGGACTATAGCAATCTTGGAAAATATGATTAGCAGCTCTTTGATTAGCTAAATGGTGAAGGGGAGGGCACTACTGATCTCTATACACAGTGGAGGGTGCTAATGTTCACCCCAGCTCAGCAACAGCTTCTGTCAGAGGGCTAAGAGGAATTTAATCAGATGATTTGCAGTAAAGCTGCGTCACAAAGTTAGTCAGTAATAAAACTCCTACTACTAAGTACGGCATCAAGGTCAGACAGAAAAATCAAAATGTACAGTATAAAACTGAAAAGACATTTGCGTAAGAGAAGTAGAGAGAACCTAAGAATTAAATTCCACAAACAGAAAGCAATGAAAAGTGAGAAATAGGTCTTATTTTTAGTTATTCGCTGTTGCAACCTTTGTGTTTCAACTGCATGAGCTCATCATTTCTATGGTCTTATTTATCCCTTAATTTTAAGAGCAAGTACCAACACACCAACGACCTGGGAAAAGGTTCAAGTAAAATACAGAAATATTAAATTCAACAGACCACAAAAAATATAATATTATAACATATATAGTTCTAATACAATCTAAGTGAATTTATTCCTTCCCAACTGAAGCTGTACCTCCCTGACAGTATGTTTCAAGGTATGGTAAATGATTGTGACAGTCACAAAATATGATCTTCACGAGGAATTTTCTTGTTGTTATTAATGCACCAATCACAACATGGCTCCTGCAAGAACGGAGCAGCCAATGATTGGGCAGAGGTCGTAAAACTGCGCTTTTTACGTCTGTCATCTGTGGCTGTAACGACCAATCCAGCATCCATTTCAAAGAACCAAAAGATCTGGAATCATGCTAGAATATCTACAACTTGAGCACGGTTGGCACGGTAATCCACGTGTAAAGAATAAGGCACTGGTAGTATCCTTATCAAGAAGCAGAGCCCAATAAATTGTGGCGGTGTTTGGAATGTGGAGTGTGGATCTTTCTTCTTTTTTTCTTTTTTTTTTAATTGCTTATTTAGCAAGATGGAGCTTCTTTTTTTCCCCCATAGACATTTTGAACAATTTGCCAAAATAAATAATACACTGCCCTTGATGAAACATATCTCACACATATCCCCTGGCAGACAATCAACAAGTGAAAATCTGCGTAGATCTGGATGAGGATCCACTTTTGATAGAGTGAAACATGCATTCAGGCAATACTGAAAATGATGTTAATTCCAGTGCTGCAAAATCTGTTCCGCCTGGGTGGAGATTCTGCGCATTCTTAGTACAATTGTAACGTATTAGCTTTAAAGATGTCAAATTATCCAAAATAGATATTTCTCTACTTTTTTAAACAAGGTTGAGCTTTAATGTTAAATAATGTCAGACTCCCACAATTCCATGTCTGTGCATGTACAAACTCCCCTGCTATAAACAAAATTTAGCGCTGAAACGGTTCATTTTAGATATCTGTGACGTATGTCACAGAAGTCAAGAGTAGGACTGCTGTTCACTCTGTGAGCTGGTTGGCACGCTGTGTGACACATTCACACGGTCTGTCCAGGAAATACGGTGAAATATCCCTTTTCTGAATGGAGAGGGGGCGTGGCAAGCAGCAATGTCTTTCTATTTAGAAGAAGAAGAATGGTCTTTATTGTCATTGTACATACATACAACGAAATTTGTCCTCTGCATTTAACCCATCCTGATTACAGTTAGACTCAATCCAACCACTAGGAGCAGTGGGCAGACACAGTCCGGCGCCCGGGGACCAACTCCAGATGTACAGACGCTGCCTTGGTTAAGGGAAGAGAATGG
>OMMV01181833.1:0-21308 GCA_900302635.1 Chatrabus melanurus
GTTGTGCGTACGGCTGAGAGGGTGATCGGCTGTCGGCTCCCCTCTCTCCAGGACCTGTATGTCTCCAGGACCCGGGGCCGGGCAGGTCGGATCAGAGCCGACCCCTCTCACCCCGGACACAGACTGTTCGACCATCTCCCCTCAGGCAGGAGGCTACGGTCCATCCGGACCAGAACCTCCCGTCACGCGAACAGCTTCTTCCCCTCCGCCATCAGACTGATAAACACCTAACCAAGCCATTGCTCTGAACAATTTGCACTATGTGGTACAACCACACAATCTGCTACTTAAGCCTTCATACTGCACATTTTTTTTCTTACATTTTAAGAGTTCCTTTAGATAATTGTATATATATCTCTTCTTTGATATAGTTTATCATCTGATTCTGATTCTGATTCTGAAATTGCTTAGCTAGGTCTCTTGCTGGCTCTTCCATGTAAACACATGGAGAGCAAGAGAGACATGCTGGTGTGGTTTTGGGGGTCTTGTTGCTGCCTCCCTACTACAGCCTTTCCATGTATGCGCATGGAGGGCAGAGAAGAGCTCTCTCTGCTTACCAGCTTTCCACAAGCATGTGGACAACATGATTTGTGAGCTTCACGGCACTAAAAAGAGCACCAGAACATCTTCATCATGGCAGACTGGATCAATTTCTGAGTAAAGCAAGAGCGAGGAACGATGGAATAAGCTCTTTGAAAAAAAAAAACCTACTGACTCAGTGGTTAGCGTTGCCGCCTCGTCCAAACTTTCCTGTCAGTTCGCATCTTCTTTCCTCTCCTTTAGTTCTCATCTACATGCAAGTGTTCAAGTAGAGCAGTCTGTTGTACCTGTAGGAGTGACTGGAAAAGTTTTGACAGATTGCCCAAGGACAAAAAGCAACTTGAAGTGATACTGTGTAAAATTAACCAGGCACACTGCTTTGTGCAAAAATGTGCTCGTGCAGTTTTGATCACACTGAGAAATCTTGCCTTAAAAAGCATCAGAGCTCTACGTGCCTTCAGGCTTTGCACTCGTACCGCTCGTAGCAACAAGACATCCCACCTGAATCCTTCAGAATAGTTATGTCCGTCTATATAAACAGACTAAAAAGGCTTAAATTTTAGGCAAAAGCTACTTAAAGTATCATTTTATGCAGAATTTGTGAAATAATGTCAGAGAAGTTTGCTTGCACTGTGAAGCTGTGCGGTTAAAAATGTTATTGAGCTTGCAGAGTTGACGTCACGCCACGTTGCATTACTGGGTAATTTACATGTTTGCGCCATAGTTGGTTGTTTCTTTGTGAGTTGGAAGCTCATCTGTTCCAACCTTTCTGCAGTGGTTGGATGCAATCTCACCTTTAACGACTAGGCTACCTTTTCACTTGTCACACACCCCTGGAAGCCCCCGGACTCAAGCTGCCTTCACATGTTGACGGTAGAAAAACCATCATATCGATCCTTATAGCTGAATTCTGTTGTCAGCAGCGGCAGCTGTGAGACGCGGTCATTTTTCATTGTTGACGAGCCAACAACAAATTACTAAATTGAAACATAAAACAAAGTTTTTGTGTTTTGCACAAGTCAAATCAAGTCAAGTCTGGGAGCACGTTTTGCACAGCGTTCTAGTAAAACAGGAAGCTTTTGTTCTGATGGCTGCTTAAATGGTCAACTTTTTGTGACACTGCGGCTGTGTCTCAATTCAGGGGCTGCGTTCTTTGAAAGCTGCATTCGTCGACTGCATCCATGATATTGGCATGACTAGGCTGTCTCATTTCAAAGACTTCTTGGAATGCGGCAGATGAATGCAGTCTTCTTTCCCCCAAAAATGAAGGCTACAACAGGTGTAGCATTCGTGGCCCAAACAATCCCAAGAGTCATTGCATGATTTACTTTTTTCAAAGCAAAATGTTTGGTAAAAACCAAGAAAAACTCCAAGGCACTCTCATTTCATAAAAGTAAAAAAGCCTTTATTTTTATGGCTGAGTCATCTTCCTACACATTTCGGCATTGAACCTTCATCAGGAAGTTTTGATGAAGTTTTAATGCCGAAATGCGTAGGAGTTTTTTTGATAGGTAATGACCACAACCGACCAGGAACATCCCACAAGAGCTGCAGTTGTGGAGATGCTCTGGCCTAGTCGTTTAGCCATCACAATTTGGCTCTTGTCAAAGTAACTGAAATCTTTATGTTCCCATTTTTCCTGTTTCCAACACATCAACTTCAAGGACAAAATGTTACCCTGCTACCTAATATATCCCACCCACTGACAGGTGCCATTTAATGACATAATCAATGTTATTCACTTCACCTGTCAGTGGTCACAATGTTATGGCTGATTGGTGGTCAGACCCAATTCTTGAGCACAGTTCCTCATCCTACCCAGTATATAACACATTCATTCATTTTCTGAATTCGATTACTCCAATTAAGGGTCACGGGGGGGCTGGAGCCTATCTCAGTGGTCATTGGGTGAGAGGCGGCGTACACCCTGCCAGTCCATCACATGGCCATATATAGACAAACACATTCAGGCTACCACTCACACCTAGGGTCAATTTAGTGTCACCAATTCACCTAACCTGCATGCCTTTGGAAGTGGGAGGAAGCCGGATCACCCACGGGAAGAACATGCAAACTCCTCACAGAAAGGATCAGGTCGGAAGCGAACCTGGGACCTTCTCGCTGTGAAGTAACAGTGCTATCCGCTAATCCACCATGCTGCCCTGTATCACACACATCATTCCTTTAAAGGAAGTTATTATTATTAACAACAACAACATATTTATCACAGTTATGACAGTTCTCATCCATGGCAGGCACACCAGGCATGTTTGGCCACATAGCAGCAGTAGGGCTTAATGGTATCATGTGAAAAAATGAAATCAATTCACAGCCTTTATAACTTTTTGTGGTTTGAGACCCAAAGACCTGCCTGCTGTGTTCTCCATCTGGAATTCAAAAGGTGTAATTGGTCCTTTTAATGGTCTTTTTGAAACATGTTTTTGAGCGTTTCTGTCTATATTCAGAGCTAAATCAGCCTCTCGTGTGCTGGATAAGAAAATTTGAACACCTCATCTTTGAAACTAAGATAAAATGGCATTTATTTGGGTATCATTCAAAAATATATCCCGTGGCTCTGAGCTATTGGCATGCTGTCAAAAATTCCCAGGAACCCAGAGAATAGTGGGCTCCATTAGAGGTTTGAACACTTTGCATCCTCCCTTACCTCTCATCCAGCTGTCTATTTGTTCCTTGCTGTGTCTTCTTCCACTTTTTCTTTTTGCAAGCCAACCTCTATCTTCCTCTGCCGATGAGAATGATTATCCTCTTCCACGCTCAGTCTTCGCCGCCTCACTCTCTGGCCTCCCCATGCGTTCTTTCTTCTTGTGCTGTTTAGAATCCCTCTCGCCTCTTCTTTGCTTTCCACTTCCAAATTTCCTCTGTTGCTATCTTTGTATCTGTTTGCGTCTATCTCCCTCCATATGAAGGCTCCCTCCATCTATCTCCATCCATTTTCCTCTCCTGTTTCTCCATCTCCCTTCTAATTGGAAGGCAGATGTTGACTCTGTCTGACTAACGTTTAGGCAGGATAGACCCCACCGCTAATCTGGAGTCACAGGAGCAAAATCGGCAACAATATGCGCGGCTGGCTCCAGTTAGATTTTCAGGGCCAGTGAATTTGGCGGAAAAGCAATTAGGATTTGGAATTAGTGTTCAAATTAAAGAGGAATTAAAAAGGCTCAGAGATTAACCCTTTCTGACTTGACGTCCCCTCTTTGGATCTGAGCGAGATCCGTCTTCATATCAGTGAATCCTCCTCGTGAACGAAAGCTAGCTGCACCGCTGTGTGATTCTCTGCCTCACGTCCGTTCTCTCCCCCCGTGGGACTGAAAGGTTGATTATATGTGGACGCTGCCCTCAGAGGAATACTCGTAATTGTTTTTTCCTTCCTGCCTTTTCCTCGCTGGACGAGGTGACAAATCCTGCTTTGAAACGTAATGAAGTTTGAAATAGAATTCTGGGCTACAATTATCGGGCCCATGCAGACTGTCGCGGGAATGATGGTGCCATCTAGACCCAATTATGAGAATAGAGACACCTGTAACTGCTCAGACCCACAGGGGACGTGTGAATCTGCTCATCTGTACTCATCCTGGTTTGGCTGGGATGTTCATAGCTATGATTTGGAAGGTAGTCAGGCAGAACTTGACTTTTTTTTTTTTTGCTTACTTTGTACACGAAATCATACAGCACAAGATTTATGTTGTACCTCCTCAGTAGATAAAGGCCACCTCGGGAAGTTTGTAATTGTTCAGTTTGGAGGTTTTGCTTCTTTGGTACATCAGCATGCAGCAGCAGCACATGCTGAGGTATTGTTTTCAGCCCTGTGTGTCTGTCCGCCCATATGTGATTAAATTAACTTGAAACACTTTGATTCAATTTGGACCAGATGGGCTGAAGTGACTGGCGGCCTGTCCAGGGTGTACCCCGCCTTTCGCCCAATGACCACTGGGATAGGCTCCAGCACCCCCATGACCCTTAATTGGATTAAGCGGGTATAGTGAATGGATGGATGGATGGAGCTGAAATGAAAATAGATAATATAAGATAATAAAATTCCAAGGAGGTGGTTAAAGATACACCTGTGGTTACTAATAAACACAAATATGAATTAATATATCCTCTTTGTATTGGTCAAATGACCTTTGACCTTGGGTGACATTGAAAGGTCAAATTGAATGTTTAATTCAAAACTTTTGGAGCCAATATAGATTAAAATGGGTGGAAGGGTTGTGTGTCAGTCAAAGAGAAAGTGGTTCAATTTTGGACACAACTGATCAAATGTCAAGGTCACATAGATCCATATATTATGGTAACACCGAATCACAGAGAATTTTTCTGCAAAGACAAGACTAATATTTTCTCAGGACATCACCTAGGAAACACTGCAGGTTCAAAATAGATGATTGAGCATGATAAAAAATAAAGAAACAGTTTCTTAAATGTCTTATAAAGATTTAGTGCCAGTAGATGTCGTACAACAACACCAGCATCTCAGACACTTCCCTTTGCCCGCCCCCCATCCCATCCTGCATTGAGGAGAAGGAATTCTAGTCTTGAGTCAAGGTGGAGCCCTTTATCATTCAAATCTAACTGCGCTCAGTTCATTTAATTTTATTTCTGCAGTGCCAGATGACAACTTACTGTATGTCATCTCAAGGCGCTACACACAAGTATGGTCTCGACCCTACTTGGATACCGACCCCATGAGCAAGCACATTGGTGACAGTGGTTAGGGAAAATTCACATTTTTTGATTGAAGGAAGAAACCTCAAGCAGACCAGACTTAGTGGGAGTGACAATTTGCTATGGCCATATTAACAAAATAGAACAAAAGCACAATGCAGAATTGTTAGAACATGCAATAACAGAAATGTTGCAGCTAAGCAAGCCTATACAGTCCAATACTCACAATGATGGATGGTTGAAAAGACAGCCTGGAGATGAAGGTTAGAATCCCAGTAGAATAGACTGCATTCATAAGTCAGTGATTGTATTGATGCTGGATCAGTCATTGAAGAAGGAATTCCCTAGTTGTCACCCCAACCTTGATGCCTCTCCAACCTCCCCATAAGATGCCACCACATCGTGTGGGATAGTCCCCATCATACATTATGTAGCATGAGTTCATCCCACACCTGTTTACACCCCCATTTCATGTTCTTATTCAGATGTAATTTTATCCTCTGAATGTGGTGTCTGAGGGAGGGGTCTGTAAAGTTGCTACTCTCTGCCATCTTGCATGCATAGTGCTATGTGGGCACCACCACTTGGCATAAAGTACTGTTTCTTGAAAAACGTTTAGAGGGGTAATGGTTTCACAAGGCGGAACAGACATGCATTGAACATGCATGCGTGGCCAGTCCAGCTGTGAAAACGAGGAACAGAAAAGCTCAAATAACAACACACCCAAATGGAAGATAATGGAAGATAATGTAAAGATCATGTCACTAAATCTTTACATAGAAAATAGTTGTTGGCTGTTATGTTAATGTTTAAAATGTCATTTATAGGACCTTTAAAGCTTTAAGCTGGCCTCTCACTACAATTTGTACAGAAACAGAAGTTCAGAAGTTCTATTGCAACATGTACACAGAATATGCATTTTGAACATGCGTCTTGGTGAAATGAGACTGCAACGCAACAGTTTGTGCACATTCCAAACTTCTGTGATGTGGGTGGTGCCATATTTCCTGTGTTACATCATAACGTGTATTGTGTGGTGTTAGATAGCTGTTATTATAATCAGAGAGACACATACAGGGGTGCACAGGCACGCACACACACACTCACATTTGCACCCAAGCAAAACAGGAGCAGCCAAAAAGAAACGAGCATAATAACACGCTCACCTGTGGCCAAAGTCCACAGGACTTCCAGAAAGACTTTGTTTGAGGTGGAGGTGCATGTTTCTATTGTTGAAACCCGAAATTATAGCACCTAAAAGGGAAAAAAGATGCTTTGCACCTTGAAAGAACTCAACTTCCAAGGTGTGCATATGAAAGTGTGCATGGAGCGCTGGACTGGCCGTAGAGAGGACAAAATAGAACACAAAGTATTGCACCTCAAATCTTATTGCATGCGCACAACATATTTATTCCCATGGTTTGATTTAATTTGTGTGCATGAGGTAAATACTTCAATAATATTGGCAGCGCATGCGGCCATTGGAAAAGGTGAGGCACTGGCTCACATGCACCTTTCTCTGAGCAAATAAAACATATTCTGTGCTTACTTTGCTTATGGAAGTCCGTCAATATCGACGATTACGTCCTTTTTCCTCATCTTGGGTAGAGATTTGGTATAGGTATTCGAAGTTCAGTTATCTTTGGCGTCATTGGTGACTTCTTAGATGGCGATGGCTTGATGGTGGACGGTCACCGCACACGAGTATTCTGTGCTCAATAAATGTACTTCTACGTTTGTTATTATCCACATAAACACCTCATAATACTGTCTGTCAGGCAGGGTGTTATTTTCTATCTCAATTCTCTGTGCGCACTTGGTAATTTGGCATAGCACAGACACTTCATGCGCGCAAGAATTCCTTCGCTCTGTGGATAGAGGCACACCATAATGTGTGTGCTGTGTTCTACATTTAAGCATATTGTTGATACGGCACTGCCTTGCGTTGATAAGGCACGGCCGCATCATATCATCATGTAGTTTATGGTAGCTCATCGTGTAGTGTATGGCCGGCTTTAGTGGGTGGGGGGGGTCATAAATGACAAAATATGTAGCCACACTTGCATGAAGTTGTTAAATGAAGACACATAATTGTTCTACGTTTCTGCATTGTGTTTACACGGCACTGCATTACATTGATAAGGCACGGCCGCATCATATCATCATGTAGTTTATGACACAGAATTTTTTTAGTTTGGACAAATGTAACAAAACTGAAACTTTCTGTACTTGTTGTGCACAGACAGACTTCCGCTTTTCACCATGACCTTTAAAAAAGCTGAGATTTTCTTTAACACATTGTTTGTGCACGTTAATGTTGTTTCTGTGCACCATGGCCCATCACTTACCGTCACACCCATTGAGCTGGAAGGATTATGCACAAGTCTGTGAGATCATTTCAGGTGCATAGTGTTATCGAGGTGTCGCGAAAGAACATTTTTAATTGCTGGAAATTTAAGCATTCCAAAAAGTAGATGTTTTAATTATCCCTCTCTTTCCTTTCCTCTGCTCCTACATCGCAATTTTACACTTCATTTCCTGCGTCCTTGTCTTTCTGCTTTTAAGTTTTTCTCTACTCTTCTCATTCCAGCACGTCAGTGCTTCAGTGCACTCTCTCCCTCCTGTGAGCCGAAACTCTTTCACTCTCGGCGGCGGCGGCGGTAGCAGCAGGCTGTAAATGGTTGCCTGATGGAAAGTGACATTTTCACAGAACCCTGTGAGAGGAGCGCACTGATCTCTCCTTTTTCCAGGCACAAAGTGCCCCTAATTGCCTGGACGTATTCGCGAGCTCAGCTGACAAACTCGTGCAAATCAATAATTCGGCTCAGGGAAGATGTGAGGACGCGGGCCGCTCGCCCTGACACGTGCGCTGGAAGCACGCGCGCGCACATGTACCTGTTCAACACACATCCGCTCGCGGCAAAACTCGCCCACGCGCTCCCTCCACCTCTGGGTAAATGGCGCTGTGATTCTAAGACAAATAGCGAGAGAACATCAGAGCATTAAGGGGCAACCACGCCGCCGCTGAAGGCTGAAATAATGGATGGTGGAAATGGCAGAAGATCCAGTGTTGCTCATTACTTAATGGACTCTGCGGAGGTGGAAACTTTGGCCTGCGAGCTCATATACAGAGGGAAATGGCATAGCTTCAAATGGGACCTTATTTAACACATTTTGTTTGTTTTTACGCTCTGCTCAGTAATAGCGCACACTCTAAAAGTTGGCTGGCAAAGAGAATGTCAGAGTGATTTGTTAAATCTAATTGAATTGTCTCTGTGTACGTGAATAGTCTCTAGTTTTTTGCTCTGTTCTTTTTCTTTCAGTTTAATAGTTTTCCACAGATTTATTAACGGCTTACAAGAAAGCTTCATAATGTCACACGTACTTTCAAATTGTAAGCGTGCGCACCGCACCGAAAAGCACATCGTTATATTTTAATGATTGCCGCCGGCTTGTTTTTCTATCGTGCTTTTTTCTTGGCTTGACCTCCGTCAGTGCCGATACTCGTCGTCAGCTTTACAGATTCAAACTTGGTCTCAGACTTCTTAACAAGCAAACTTTTTCTTGACAGGCTCGTCTGTGATGCAGGTGACAGCCAGCGATTCAGACGACTACACCACAGCTAACGGCATGGTGCGCTACCGCATCCTTTCACAGACGCCCCACAGCCCCATCCCCAACATGTTCACCATCAACAGCGAGACAGGAGACATTGTTACCGTGGCAGCTGGGCTGGACCGAGAGGTGAGGATCAGGCGCTCTTACTGGAATAGTTTAATCATGCCATCATTTAGGTGTATTTGTGTCTGTTCATTGTCTGGTCTGTTTGTTGTTAACACTAATTTAACTCCAAAATACAGTCCTGTACATTGTTTTCTTTTTTACAACACCCTGATCTGTTGGCCACTGAGCAGCTGCACTGGAGCAGTGGAGTGCATCTGATCATGCACAAGAACTCACTTACATATGAAACAGTTTCAGCAGTTTGGTAGTGTTATTATAAAGGGTGATCGCCTGGATTGCAATAACTACAGAGGTATTACACTGCTCTCTGTGCCTGGAAAGGTGCTTGAAAGGGTTAGTCTTAACAGGATTCAACACCTAAGAAGGCCACCATCAGCCATATCCTAGCTCTGTGATCATTGAATGCAAGCGTTAATATTGGCAGTGCTTCTTTGCAGCCTGTGTTGATTTTCGCAAAGTGTTTGTTTTGGTTGACTGGGCTGCTCTCTGGGAAATCCTGAGAACTTGCAGAATGCCCAACAAGTTGCTGGACATCATTGCTAGCACATGCACAGGTACTGTGAGTGCCATGCTGTGAGTGGGGCCAGAGTATAAGTTCTTCCCAGGGAAAACATGCGTTCATCAGGGATGTGTTCTGGTTCCTACTGTGTTCAATGCTTGCATAGATGCGGTGTTGGGTGGGGTTGTGGAAACCAGTGGCTGAGATGTCTTTACTGGCAAGAAATGTTTTACTGATTTTTACGTTGCAGATGATGCTATGATCTTTGCAGAATCCATGAATGCCCTGATCACAGCACTTGAGAAGCTGAGTGTGGAATCGGAGTGTCTGGGTTTGTCATTTTTCTGGCTCAAGACTAAAATCCAGGCTTTCAATGACTTCCTGAACTTGAACATCAAAACTGTATGTGGGTGTTTGGCGATGCTGATATCTTTGCAGGAGAATGAAGGTTCTGGTATTCAGGGTCCTGGTGCTTCTGTTATGGTTTTGCCATAGATCTGAACCCGAAATGCAGACAAGAACAAGAAACAGAGTCAGGGATAAATAATAACTGTATTTATTAACAAAACAGAAAATGTGGAACCAAGTTAATGACAGGAAAATAAATGAACAAACAGGAGTCCAGGATCAAAACAGGAATAAATGTCAAAACAATGAACAGGAGGTCAAAGTCAAACAAGAGAAGAACAGAGTACATAACGAAGAGACGTCGAGGTCACCGGTAAAGTCTTGGTCAGGAGGAGGTCCAGAGTCCAGGAGAGCTGGGAGGAAACGAGAAGGGACCAAAGGCCAGGGACGAGGCAGAATGGAGACCGTACCACCAGGGGAAAAGAACAAACAAACGGGGAAATGACAAACATAAACAAATGGAACACGAGTTCCAAAAACACGAGTACTTCTAAAGATGGAAACAAAGGGAGTGCATGGAAGGAACTGAGCAAGAATAATGATCTATATATATATATATATATATATATATAAAGCAGTAACACTGTTTTCTGTCTGTTAGCGCATCACGCAAAAACGGTGTACCGTACAGCAAATCCAACAACACCAGCAGAATCAGTACATCCCTCTCCTTAAACTGGGCTACATTTTATTTTAAAACTAGAATGCTGCCTTTAATCTCACTGGAGTCTCCTCTCCTTAAACTGGGCTACCTTTTATTTTAAACAAACAACATTTTCCCCTCCAAATACCTTGAAATCTGAGGCAAAGCATTCATAAATGTCTACGAAATCTCACACCCGGGCAACACTCGGGTCCACTGCTAGTATGGAATAATCTAGCAACTGAAATCAGAAAGGTGACAAACTAAATAGTGAACATTTAATGAGCCAAACACATGACAGGTGCAGTGATTGGGAAGTGAAGTCAGCCATGCGCAGTGACCGACACACCCACAAGATCACATAGACAGGTGTCTGACGCAGTGGACACAGAACTAAAACAGAACTAGTGTGCAGACAAAAACTCATGACAAAATCATCAGAGAACTGAAAAATAACTAAGGCAGAACATAACTGATAATGTGACTGAGAAAACTAAAGGAGAACTCAGGACTGGATAAAGCTTAAAAGCAACTTAAAGTGATCATAACCTAAACACTGAACACAGAAGACACAGGACAGGGGACAGAATGTTCCATGTTGTTCAATAAAGTTTTTCTGGCTTTAACGCTATTTCCTTTAATCTTTTTGGCTCTTTTTGGTTTTTTGGTTCAGTCAGTCTGAGTCTGATATACTAGACAGTGCCTGTGAGTGTGTACCATGCAATAATATAATTATCCTTATATAATATAATTACCTTTTTTCACAGCCACAACCATTTTTACCATGCTGCCTTCATTGCCTTTAATCTCATTGGATTCATCTCTTCTCTTCTTAAACTGGGCTACCTTTTATTTTAAACAAACAACATTTTCGTCTCCAAATACCTTGAAATCCGAGTCAAAGCAATCATAAATGTCTACGAAATCTCACACCCGGGCAACGCTTGGGTCCACTGCTAGTATAACATATTCATGTAAAATGTACAGCCTACATTTTTTTGTTTTTTTTGCAGAAAACTGTACATTTTCAGGTATTTGTTACCAGAACTGTTGCCAGTCTTTTGACTGTAAAATATTTATTCATGGAATTCAGTCCTTAAACCTGCAGTTCACTGTTCTGACAGTGTGAAGTTGATGCTGACATTTTTAGTCACCAGTGACGTGGATAATGGAGAGGAAAATAAAAGTATTTGGATGTAACTTTGACAAAATGTCAAATTCTGCTGCAGTTTTTCAATGTATTCAAAAATAAGCCTTTTCAATTATTGCTACAGGCAAAGTATGATGATATAACATGAAATTCTTTATCAAGAATTGTTTTTCAAGTGTCAATAATCTAAGTACACCTCTGTACACTTACCCTCCACGATACAACAATGTCACTACCTGCTCTAAAGTGACTCATACATGAAGTCAACGTGCTGGCTTCTCGACATGCATGTTCAAAGGCAGTATTATACATCTGTACATACCTGAAGTAACTGCAGCAATATTAATTTGAATAATAATGTTCATGCTAATTGGCATTCAAGGCTATTTTAAACACACAATTAATTAAAATTGAGACTACAGCACTAATCAGAATACCAAAATGGTGCATGTCAAAAATAACTGAACATTTCCTGTAACATTTTGTGAAAAATCATGCCCATACCTTTTTGGTAGTCATAAAAGTGTCACGGTTCACATTTTGTCTCTTTCTGTGGTACCTTTATTCTGTCACATCTGTTCCTCAACGCTTTTCTTCAGCTTTACTTCCTGTCCACAGGCACTCGGGCTTCTGGTTCACGTGCACGCTCATTTCCTCATTCATTGAGTCACGTACTATTTAACTGTTCACAGCCCCTCCAGTGCCAGATTGTCTTGCTCCCATGCCTGCTTAACTCAAGTTACTCAGGATCTGTAATGTAATACCTCACACTGAGTCAACGGCACCTTCAATTTCGTTGTTCCTTTTAAAAAAAGTGACAATGACAATAAAGATTTATCTTATCTTATCTTATCTTATCGTAATGCTGGCCAGTCAGCCAGTTAAAACTGCTAACTGGCCAGCAGACTCGCCTGCAGGCAACACCAAAGGTACCGCGTGGCCAGCGTCCAGTGTGCGCCACATCTGCCGCCCATCAAGCATTATGACAGAGACCCAAGTACCCTGCAAATACTTTTTGTCTCTGTGTACCATGACCTTTAGCCTCCAGCCACGTCTGTATCCGATGGATGCCTCCCAAGTGGCCTTTATTATTACCCAACTAACGGGCCATGGTTGGGAGTGGGCAGTGGCAGAACAGGACCAGCAGTCTTGCATCTGCGTCAGCACAGTCCTTTTCCGAAGCCATGAGTCAAAATGGGTCTTTGTATTTACTGCGGGGTCTCAGGCCACTTCATCATGGAGTGTCCTCTAAAAGGCAGGGCTCAGTAGTCCTTAATAATAGCAGCCCATACCAGTACCCCTCCTCCACCTTGCTGCTGTCTGACTTGAAGTGGTGCTGTGTGTCCATCAGTAAGCCATGGGGCCATCCATCTGGTCCATCAAGAGTCACTCTCATTTCATCTGTCCATAAAACCTTTGAACAATCTGTCTTCAGATATTTCTCGGCCCAATCTTGACCTTTCAACTTGTGAGTCTTGTTCAGTGGTGGACATGCTTCAGCCTTCCTTGGCTTGGCCATGTCTCTGAACACTGAACATCTTGTACTTCTAGACACTCCATGTAGGTTGCAGTTCTGGAATATGGTGGCCCTTGAGGATAATAATTTTCTCAAGTCTTTTGCAGTTAATTTGCATCTTTTCTTCTCCACACATTTCTTGCGACAGTGTTGACTATTTGCATCAAAACGTTGGTAATAGAGAAGAAAAGCTTCTTTACTTACTGAAAATTTCTGTGTTCATCAGCACTTATTCATCATGACTATTTCAGCAAATTTGCCCCAAGTCGTCTTTTTGAGCCATTCTATTTTATGGTGCTTTCTCCCACGTCATAAAACCTATGTTGCACAAACAATGTTTCTAAACACCTTCCTGATAAAACTTGTTGATAAAGATTAAGTCTGTTTTTAGGAAAAAAATGAACGACATTAGCTTAGCAGCTTAACTCTGCTAATGCTAGGCAGAACGCTGACTTTCATGCGTTCACAATAAAGAATTATACTGCCTGATTACTATCCACTGGCCACTGCTTTGATGTTAAAATGCTTTTATTGTGAAGGACAATATGTTTGTCAGTGGTAGCTTTACACATTTCACTTACTGTTGCCTGGAACAAGCAAACATATTTGTCCACAACAGCTCTGCTTTTGCATACCAGCTTAGTCAAAGTGTCAAATGTGTACCAGATACAGAAGATGTGTAGGAGCTGGGATGCGTGAAAGTGATTTTGGCAATCTAACTGCCTTCCTTGGCTTCACCATCATCTGGATCGTGTAGATCCAGACGATGACTTACATATGTAAGTCTATCTGTGAGTTTCAAATGGTGTAACGTCACTGTCCACATACTTCCACACGTCCTTAATGTTGGCATGAATGTTAAGAAAAACATCCACTATGTGGCACTGCAGACCGTCTTGAAAGTTTCTGACAACATCAATATAGTGATGGTTGAAGAAGTTCTAATAATGTTTGTACTGAAAAAGAAACAAAAGAGTAGGCAGCAGTATAGATGGTGATGGTCTCTCGTCAAAATATTTCGTCATTGAATGGTCTTCTTTGTGAACTTTTAAGGTTGTGTCTCACTTGAACTTTGGCTACACTGCTCCCACAATAACCTGTTGTTCTGCACGATTTCATCCATATCCGTCAGGTTTCAAAAAATGGACATAAATACAGACAAAACATACACAGAACAGAACAGAAGGCTCCGCCCATATCCATATTTAATGTTGAGCATAAATGAGCCTTTAGATGGAAAGCTACACGGTGAATGGAAATATACATTTCAACGGGCATAAGTGGGAATAATGGGACAGAGTTAGAAGGAAAAATAAAGATTATAGAAACTGGTAGTCTGTCCTTACATGGTAGGATGCTCTCTCCTCTCTGTCCAGGGGTCGAGTGACGTACATCTTTCCATGGATGGGATCTATGTTGTAGATGTCACTGGGTGGCTGATCAGCACCGGCTCCGGTAATGCTATAACGGATTCCAATGTCCTGGTCCTGGTCAGAGCGGATCTGTGGACACACAAGATGAAACAAGGTCAATGTCAGAAAATACATACTGCACTGTTGCATAATAAGTGCAATAAAGGATCAGAAACAAAAAAAGTAAAACAAAGCAAAGCTTTGAGTGTTTTTAGAGAGTTAACCAGGGGTGTTTGATGTACACCCTGATGACAAGACCATGTGCTGTCTTTTGTGGTAACACTTTGAACGTACAGATGTAGGGCCTCAAAGACGGAATACACAAAGACAAAACAACGTCTTTCAACGGAGTGTGGAATATTAAACTTTGCTTAATGCTAATTTATGCACAGAGGGCATGGAATGGCTGCTTGTCACTTCATCTGAGAAAAAGGAGGATATAATCCATTTATTCTGCTAACACAGGCTATCTCCAGATACCTGTAGGTGAGATTGGCAAATTTACATGCAAATGTATTCAAGTGCTGCTAGTGCTAGCATGCTAGCAAACTCTCACTCTCATGTTCAAAGATGCATCTCAGGTCACATTCCGCAGGGTTCGCGTTTACACTGTCCTGACGCAATATACACCAAGATGGACGCCAATTTTTCGTTCCCATGCGTCCCAGGGACGCAATTTATAAAAGGGATGTGATTTGTCCACGGAATCGCGGTTTTCTGCGGTTACAGGGCTCGGCGGCACTGATCATATTCAGACCACCACACACCATGCCTCTAACTTGCTTGACGTGGCAAGTTAATTTTCAGGCCCATTTTGAATGAAATCTGGTCAAAAAAATCAACATATCTCAGTGATGTTCTTGGGGATGCAGTTTTATTTTGATTGATCGGTTTAGGATAAATGAAACCCAATTCACTAAATCCGTGCGTGGTTATTGGAGTGAGCAGGACTCACTCTGCGCATTCAGCACAGAGCACGTTTAAAAAGTACAGTAACACAGTTTTAAAGAATTATATATTTCACTGTCCTTTACTTCAAATATGCACCAGCTGTGTTTCTGATGGATGGCGTATGTGATGTAAACTTCTTACCGCAGCGCTTTCAACATAAATAAATGCGTTTTTCCATGCCAAACTGCCAAAACTCTCCAGAAAGCATCATTTTATGAACATTTTTTAAAAGGTTTCCACCTCCCAAACACTTTCACTTTTGTTTCACAACTTTAATATAAAAATGGCAGCTTTAGATGAGCACAAATTTATGCTGAAAATACACCAGAGTGCACCATTTTTTCAAAGTTTTCCAGGGGAGCATGCCCCTGGATCCCCCTAGAAGGACATCGTGCGATGCCACTATGCCGCCTCGGTTGCTGCCTCACCATGGAACTCAGCCTTGAGGCTTGGGACTCAGTTTTTCTTACTTGGTGTGTACCAGGACTCATCGGCTCAAATTCCTAATGCTAACCCTACATTCCATAACCAATAGGCGTGTGAAGATCACGTTTGCCCATGAATGTGATCTGGTGTATAGTTTGATGACGTAACGTGCCGGACTTGTATCATGTGACATGTGCAAAACAACCCTTGTAGTATTATTTAGCATAACCTTGATGCTTCCAGAAAAGCTTCCAGCGATGTCACGGCATGTACGACAATGTTACAGGCTTCAAGGAAGAGCAAGGGATTACCATCATATGTTACAGTTCGTGATGGAAAAAATCACAGGTCTCCAAGGGGAAAAGAAAAAAGAATTTTCTAACATCTTGAAAATCCCGCCACAATTTAAACAACCCACGGCACAATGACGAAATATTGCATATCCCTTCAAGGTTTTTGAAGGGATAGACAAGGTTTCAAACCGTGACCTTCCAGGATGTATATCAGTGAAAGTGCATGCTTATAGTAGTGGCTGTAACAGCACTGGTGTTTTCTGACGTTTTGGCAAATTGAAATCTGTGAAAACTCTCATGCATCAAAGAAACCATGTTGACACACTCAGCACCCTCAGAGAATCTTGGGATATATCTGATGATGCACCTGAAGCCCTCAAATGCCTCACATCTGCATTGTGTGGTTGGTCAGCACAGGTCTCCACAGAAAAAAGGAATTTTCAAACATCATGAAAAATCCCACCACAATTATGGAATATCCCGGTTCATCTTGGGAAGCCTCCCGGACTCTTTTTCCAAGATATACAGAAGGCTTAAAAGTGACCTTCTGGGATGCATGTCCCTGAAAATGAGAACGGGGCTTAAGGGGTTGCTCACACCTAAAGCAGTGAATAAAACCAAACTAAAGATAACACCTGCATGTTGGTGACCCAAAGAAAAAGAAGAAGTAAAAATTCCCAAGACATTCTTTTTGGGGACCCACACAAGCAAAAGAACAAAAGACAAAAATAAAAATGAAAGAGCATTAATCATTGGCGCTTCAGCCCTGAAAAATGTCTTCATGTCCTGAAAGTTAAACTTATTTTGAAGTATATTTGACACTTTAAAGGTGAAAACAGAAACGTACTGTAGAGTGATCGGAATACTGCAAATCTACTGCCACACATTCACTGTCTGAGCTGGCTTTTGGTTGTCTTTTCCTTTCATGTCCCCACAAGATCTAGATCATTGGTGAGCAGCCAGCAATGTAGGTGTTTTTGTCTCAATGATGTGAGACTAATTCACTCTCTTATTCTCAGTTACCTTTGGCTGGAACTCAATATCACGATGTGCTTGATCCCCCTTTTGCTTTGGTTGTTATTTCACACAAGACTCAGCATGTGACATTTAAAGAGTGACACATTTTACTGTGAACAAGCCTCCGTCTGTGCGCTGGCACTGCCACAGCAATAAATATATCAATATTTTTAATGACAGGAGACAAAAGAGAGAGAGAGAGAGAGAGAGAACGAGAGTGAGCCTCAGTTAGCATGTAGCATTACATCCTGCAGCACTGATTTGCAATATGTTCCAATACATTTTCTGCATCATCACACAAATGGTACAGTTGTAATTTGACATCAGTGCTAAATGTGCACCTCTGTATCCTCAGGAATAATAATCAATGATATGCTACCTCTTTCCTTTCTCAGGCTGCCTCTCTGACCGAATCAAACCCAATCCAACTTTAATGTCTCACATAGGCATAGCTATGGCATGGATTTTTGGTTGAAATATCTCCCGAATCATTCCATATACTGATCGGAAACACTGGATTGGCCAGCGCTATAGTGCTGGGTTGCAACCACTGAAGTCACTATCAGCCATATTGTCTCACCCAAAACATGGACTGTGCTCACAGTGACACGGCAGCTAGTTTAGTTTTGTCGGGTTCACAAAATTACAGGTAAGTTCAGTGTCTTACACCAGCTTGATCACATCGTATCGCATCGAAGCTCACCAGATCAAATCGTTCCACAATGAACTGTATCGTCACTGAATCGTATCATAGCCCCTGTATCGATTAGGATAAACCCAACCATTTTGCGTGCAGTGCCCACCTTTGCACTCAGTTTACACTCTCATAAGATCCTGATACTGATAGACACTTGGACATGCCCCAAATGGATGTGTGTTCTGTGTATTAGACTGTCTGCCATAGATCCTCAAGATAGGGCACCTTAGCTTTGGTGTCTCTGATTGCACGTCTACTACCAAACTCTTTGGATCTTGAAAACCACCAGCTGGATTATTGTGGCCCATGACTGTCTGCACAGGGATTATCGGTGGGTTTGCGATAATAAACCCAAACACTGAAGAATGCTGGCACCGATTTTGTTCTAGTTTTGTGGACCCTGTAGCAGTGTGTTCTATCTTTAGGGTATCAGATATCATCATCATATACGTGATCCAACCTCACCCTCAGGTTCTGAACACAACACTGCATTCATTCCTTTTTATTGGGACTGAAATATCACTACGGTTACAAATCAGAGGGAATAATCACAGAGTCAAATGAAGAAAAAGGAAGACTTGACTCTTTCTCTCTATCTTTCTGTTCCCCTCCTATGCAATTTTCCCGGTCTGCGGGGCTGCAGATCATGCATGAAAATGAAATTACTCCATCCGTTCAGCAGTGACGGTGGCTTCTGCATAAAACATCTCCCTGTTTGAACATGATACCCTCTCTCTTAGTTACGCATAGGCTCCTCCTACACCCACAGTGTAGCACAGGCAGCAGCAGTCACTTCCCCAAGCTACAATTTTAATTTCCTAAACTCACGTCACAGGATGCACACACACGGACCCTACAGGACCAGGTGTAACATACAGTATTGTGTAACTCCTCCAAATCACTGCCAGCTGTTCCACTTGGCACACGTGTAATCACTTTACTATAACAATGGCACTTTGCAACTTAATTACATTTATTGTGTTCACTACTCCCACCATCTGTCAGTTATAACAAGATTAAATTATAGCAAATATAATAAGATAATTTGATCATTCACCCTCATTATCAGTGTCAGCTTATTGAATAATAGTGTGCAGCGGAACAGGAGGGTTGTGCATCTCAGTAACAAGAACAAAGGCTGTAATTATTCATAATCAATTCTGACCAGTTCTTTAATGATTAGTTAAGTGCACACTGACACTCTGTGGTTCAATGAGAAGACATTAAATGCTATTAAAGCACAGCCATACACGACACCCATGATAGTACCAAATAAGCTACTTTTTAAAAAAATTTTTAGGCCTGCCCTTTATAAAACAGAACTCTGCTTTTTTAAATTTTTATTTTTTAGCAGAAGTCTGCGTTCGCCTACGCCTTCAATTGAACCTTCAACGTGCTTGTTGAGTTTGGAAAAGTTGAGATTACAGTGTTTCTTGGGAGGCACAGCAAGCGCTCCTTTGCATAACTGTTTTATTTATTTATTTATTTATTTGGAATACAAACTGGTCAGATGTGTCCAGGGATTGTCGCTAGCTGCTTCTTGTTCTGTGTCTTCCATCATCACGTACACATCATAGTCCAAAAACAGGTGGTTCTTCTCTTTCATTATGCAGAGCCATGGCACCTGCAGAGGTGCTCCACACTGTATCTCCCCTTATTTGGAGCAGATTGGTTGTAACGAAGCCTTATGGCAAATGTATTTAAGTAAAAAGTAGATTACTGGCTTAAAAATATTACTTGAGTAAGAGTAGAAATACAGTTTTAAAAAAGGAACGTGAAAAGTGTTCGTTCCTCCAAAACAAATTTTTTTACTTATGCGCGTTACTTGTAAGCCTTGGTCCCAACCAGCCGTACGGGCTCCTACTGCCTGTTTGCGTCCAAATTTTGTGCAGAATCTGATTGTGCTGATTACACATTTTTACAATGCAATCTGGTCTCTGATTACGTAATCCAGATTACATGCAATCTGTTACTAGCCAACCCTGACTGTTTATATGTGTTTTCACTTGTTTCCATGTTTATGTGTTTCTCCTGTGGTAACCCCTCCTATCTCTGACAGTGATTGCCAGTAGTCAGTCCAACATTTTATTGCCGTCCTTTAAAAAGCAGCAGCATCGGGTACCACATGCATGTCTGCCAATATTCTGATCCTCCATCTTCCAGCACTGATGAAAAACCAACCTTCCTCTCGGTGCATCAGAATATCATCCATACAATCGTGGACATGGATTAACCGATTCCTTAAGACACAACATTTGCTTCCAATATTTTCATCAATCATATTACCTCATTGGAACAGTCCAACAGTGACTACTTTCTCAGGAAGCTGAGACAGGCCCATCTTTCGCAGAAGCTTCTAATCAACTTTTACCGCAGTGCAATAGAAAGCATCCTCCCTTACGGCCTGATTGTGTGGTATGCCAGCTGCACAACTGCAGAATGGAACGATTTACATCTTGTAGTGAAGGCCGCACAACGAATCATCGGGGCAGACCTCCCAAACATGGACACTATTTATGCTAGCCGACTCAGGATGAAGGCTAGCAGCATTATCAGAGACAACACACCCAGGCCACCATCTGTTTGACCCGCTACCGTCTGGTAAGAGGTTTAGGGCAAGCAGATCACGCACAAACAGACTGAGAAACAGCTTCTTCCCGAGAACTGTGGTCTCCTCCACCCCTCTCCAAACCCAGACCTCCTTCAGTCTACAATTACTGTAATACAATTATAGAACATATGCTATCGATATATACTCATAAGGACACAGACACGCTGTACCACCACATCTATCATACATATGAGGATCCCATTTCTAGGTAATGCACATCTCCACTTTATATATTGTATAAAATATTTGTTTTCAAGTTTTTCTGTATATAATGCCATTTTTTTCACATATGAACTGGACGATCTTTCTATGACCAGTCACCTGTTTCTCATTTCTTATTACCTGCCACACTACATTTATGGTCTATTGCTGCACATGGAAAGATGTCATCACAATTTCGTTGTACGAAGTATGATGACAGTAAACCCCATCTTATCTTGTCTTATCATAGTATTATTTGAGAAACGTTTGTGTGTGTGTGTGCGCGCGCGTTTGTTTATTTCATGACTCCTCTGAGGCCAATTTCCACTAAGCTTACTGTGTGCATGTAGGTTGACCCCAGAATTGCCCTAAGGGGTTTGTTTTGGCAAAGGTCAAGGTCATTAGGTCAAAGGTCAAAATTATGATATATATATATATATATATATTTTTTTTTTTCACTCCGATGTCCAACAAACTTGGCACACATATGTAGGTGGATTGTAAAATTGCCCAG
>OMMV01181835.1:0-10476 GCA_900302635.1 Chatrabus melanurus
GTCTGGACTCCTCACCCTCACCATCTGCAGGACTTCAACACACGGCACCAGAGTCGACGTAGACGGAGTGGATGATTGTGTGTTTATATATATGTTTTGGACACTCTGTACATGTGTTATATCTCTTGTTGGACTTTGTGCTTGTAATTTTGAATTTCTGTTTCATTGATAGTTTGGCCATAGCAGATGGTCCCCCCTCTGAGACTGGTCTGCTTGAGGTTTCTTCCTATACTTAAAACTTCTAGGGAGTTTTTCCTTACCACTGTTGCTATTGTGCTTGCTCAGGGGGTGGGTAAGGTTAGACCTTACCCTTGTGAAGCGCCTTGGGGCGACTATGTTGTGATTTGGCGCTATATAAATAAAGTTAATTGAATTGAATTGAATTGAATTGAAATTGAATTGAGTTTTCCCTAGGAAGATCCTTGAGGGCCAAAATAATTTTCTCCAGCATCGCCTTGCTTGTGTATCAACAAGGTTGTGATGATGACATAGGAGCCAATTAGCATCCGATATTCAGGCTAAGAACTCAGTGGCTCCTTCACCGCCTTACAATTGATGAATGTGCTCGGATCCAGATACTCTTTTTAGAGAGTGGATATAGAAAGAGGGGCTGGACAATTGAGACTAAAGCATTCCCTGTCCAGATGGAATATATAGTCACTGCAGGATATTTTGGATTTGCGCTGGAGAATCCAAGCAAATTGATGTTGCAGGGAATCCTCTGTGGGGACTCGTGGGGGCATCGTGATTAGAGGCCTGAACCACTGGAATTGACTCTTTCTAACATGAAGGTGTAGTAGGTCTACTCTGGGCCTCTTCTGGATGTTGGTGCGCTTCACCTTGTCTTTAAGGATAAGCCCATTCATCATGCAAAGGAAACTTATTTCCGTCGCTTATTTCTGTGAGCTCATTCTTTCAGCTACTACCCAAACTTCACAAGAGAAGACTGAACCGTAAACCAATTGGTAAACTGAGAGCTACCAATTCAGTTCTATCTTCATCATGATAGTCCGGCGCAACACCTGCATTATTGCTGATGGCGCACCAAATTTACTCTTGATCTCACATTGCATAATTCCCTCACGAGTGAACAAGACCACAAAATTCTTGAGGTTCTTCACTTGGTGCAGCAACTCCCTCCCAACCCAGAGAGGGCCATGCACCGTTTTCCGGCAGAGTGCCGTAACCTCAGATTAGGATGCCTTCTTCGAATTTACTGCACATTTTTAATGTTCCTTGACACCAGGAACTGCCCCCTCTTCTCCTTTAAGTAGTGCTGTAACTGCAAATCAGTACGCCAGTGCATTGTCCTCTTCTCGTTTGACTGAGGTCTTAGTTGAAGAGGCCAAAGCAAAGGATTAGCAAATGTTAATGTGTGTATTATTACGCCCGAGCCCCTCTCTTTGGCACTGACAGATGAGCTCCATCAATGGGCAAGCCTCACATTATACTAAGAGAGATGTGAAATCAGAATAGGTCTTGTTAATGGGATTGTAGTGTTTTAGGAGAAGCCTATGCATTCAGCAGATAAGGGGACTGTTTATCCTGTTAATGTGTCACTTTAAATACATTAGGAGTAAGAGCTTTTTTTTTTTTTGGCACACCGCCTCACTAATCCTGAACGGCGCAAGAGACAAAGCATTTATAGATCCACACATAAATTTCCCTCTCACTGTTTTTCGTGAGATAATGATGCTAATTTCATGAATGAAACTTTGACCTTTACCAAAATTATATTGACATAATTGCATAATAAAAGAAGAAGGCAAGTGGACATGGAATTAAAAAAAAGAAAAAAGAATCAGAGCTTGAGCAACAGTAGCAGCAAGAATGCACACAAATACACAAGCTCCAACATGGAAACATACACACACGGACAATGACGTACAAGATAGAATGTAGTCACTGCTAATAAGAGATAATCCTGGTCCCGCTGTACCACAGTGGGACCAGTAGCTAGCATCTATTTGTTTATTCTATTTTCGCTGTCACAACAGGATCCCAGAGGTCCTTTAGTTCCTATAAACCAAAGGCTTTTCTGTAATTCAGTGCCCATTTTGCACTCGTGTTTAATGTTGTAAAATGCAGTGCATAGAACAATGTTTATTGTTGGGTGACATGCTTTGACGCATCGCATCAGTGGGATTTTCGCTTGCCTTCAGGGATGCTTAATGGAAAATAGTGTCTGCTTTCTTCAAGGCACCCTCTCCAGCTGTCT
Source organism: Chatrabus melanurus (assembly GCA_900302635.1). Taxonomy (NCBI): domain Eukaryota; kingdom Metazoa; phylum Chordata; class Actinopteri; order Batrachoidiformes; family Batrachoididae; genus Chatrabus; species Chatrabus melanurus. Next base: position 2,219 of record OMMV01181835.1, read on the forward strand.
AATACCGTTACTGCCACACCTCAGGTATGCGTTGGGAAGTCATAAGTCACCTTCTCTTTCATGCTGGGAGGCTCACTGGCATCGTGTCTGAAAATATGATTGGTTTTCAGTGGGAGGTGGTCAGTGCACAGTTAACCAGCTGCCGCTGGGACTGAGCACAGTAAAAACAAATGCGGGTGCGGACATCAGTGATGAGGCCTGAGTGGCACCGGCAGTACCCAGCTAAGACGGGACAAAGTCGGTCTCACTAGAACTGGAATGGCCCACTTCTTTGTTACAAAAAAATTTGGTCCGGGTATTTACAGTTGATTAAAGAATAATCATCAAAATGCAAAATGGGAAGAGTCGAAAAATCGTTGGCTGAGAATTAACTGGTCCTATGTCCACTTTTGTCAAAAGTTGAGTTAATCATGTCAGTACATTATAAAATCATATAGTTCTTTGTTGCCAGTCCTAACATAAATGTATGTATCATAATTTCACATATATACACGCAGAAACATAAAGTTCTATATCTTGACAAGGATTTGGTTTCATGCCAGAAGGGTCTATGTCCAGTGTTAATACTGTTTTCATACACTGTTAACACTGTTTTCATTTTTGAAATGATCGTTTTTATCGTTGGGAAATGTTTTATGGATATTGTGCTAGATAGGTCCTTTAGTACAGCTGGTGTTTCAGGTATCGGTTAGCTTAGACCAATTTGTGACTTTGTCTAAATCATTAACGTTAATTTTTGAAAGGTGCTGTTTCTACAGTTTCACTATTTTCATGATGCACTGTTCGCCTTTATTTTTGGAAATGTCTTATGGATATTGTGCCAGATAGGCCATTGCTCTTGCCATGCTCTTGCGCCTAGTACCAGAAGGCGACATTTCTTTCAAACACATGTTGCTCCCAAAACTTTACGGTTGGCTCTTGCAGCTGCTCAATAATGGTGCTACCAGATCTGTATAGCCTGCCAAATCCATTCTGTGCATGCACAGATCTGCCTGCAATACTACATCCATGTGGCACCCCACCACCCAATAGCATGACCCAACATGTAGTTGCCTCATTGTTGAGAATCCTATTGACTGGATTGGACAAGGCCAAGGGGATACCATTTTACCAGCTGGCTGTGGCAGATAACAAGTAATTTGTATGCAGGCCCTGAAGCCCATCAGGCCGGTGTTTATCCCCGGATACCATAGAGTGTAGCAGAGTCTACAACTCCCCCTGGATGGGATGCCAGTCCATCACAAGTTACTTCCCAGGCTAAGACTGGTGTCCATTTACAGCTGGATCAACTGGGACGATGAAGATGAAGTGTCTTGTCCAGGAACACAGACGGGTAGCGTGAAGCACAGACCTTGAACTGAACGACAGTCTACAGGGTAGTCCAGCTCATATTCACAGAGCCACCTGCTCTGGCTGTGGCAGATCACTATGGTAAATAGACTGCATTTATGTAACGCTTTCTTGTCTGATGCAGATACTCAAAATGCTTTATAGTGATGCCTCATATTCACGCACTGCTTTAACCTCTAGACCATCACCTCCTCAAGATGATTACTTTCTGAAGATGGGAATGATCAGTGGTCTGCCTGGGTTATTGCCAATTGGGACCCAGGGCAGACATGGAAGGTAGTGGATGCGCAGCAGCAGAGCATACTGTGAGGAGGTGATGGATTGGAGATTAGAGAGGCAGGCTTGTGACCTGAGGCTCCTCGGTCTGATGCACCGTCAGACAGGAAAATCCCTAAGGTCCTTTGGGCAAGGGCTTGAATTCCCAAGTTGCTCCCAGTGTGCAGTTGAGCGCCTTGCATGGCAACACCCTGACATAGGGGTCTGAGTGTGTGTCTGAATGGGTGAATGCGAGGCGTCACAGTAAAGCACGTTGAGCATCTGCATCAAACGAAAAGCACTCTAGAAATGCATTTCATTTACCGTTTACTCCTAAACCTGACCTGTCCTACAGAGCCACATGAATAGTTCAATATGAATTATTTTACACACATTCAGCACGAGGTACATCACTTGTGACACAAGCCAAAGCTTTGAGAACGGCATTTGATGCCAGTGGTATAAGGCCCAGTCACACTTTAACATTTACCTCAGCAACTGGTGAATGCGGTGAAAGGGAGAAAGTGGCCATACGTCTGCAAAAATCACATTCCTGGAGTTTGGTAGCGAACCTCAACCGCAGCATGGCATTCCACACCGTGATGATAGTGGAGGCCTACAGAGGGGGGTATTAGCCAGCACTCCATTAGGAAAAATTGGGACCTTTGCTAACGTGGCAACGTGTGGGAGAGGGGTTCGACACACCACTGTGCAGTGATTCTGAGCAGGCAGGGCGAAGCAGCACCCACCATAGATGATCGTACCAGTAACTTCGGCTAATGGATGCTAACGAAGGCTACCTTGTTCGTAGCGGAGATTAACTTTCTCTACCGGTCTCCAACGAAGCCACAGGTACATCAGCAATCGCCGAAATATTTTCAACATGTTGAAAATTTTGGACGCGGCCGCCGTTCATCAGCGAACACCAGCGAACGCCAAGGTGTGACTGCGCCTACAGAGTTGTTGTAGCATTCAAGAAACTGATCTGAGAGTTGAAATTGGCCATCACAACTTCAGTGTAAAATTTTCAAAGCAACGGGAGCAATTGTTTTGAGGTGACCACACAGACAGACGTGCACAAATCTGTGTGGCATAGGTAATAACATATAGTAGGCCAAGGGGAATGAGAGCTAATGAGTATCGCTGGTGACAGACCTCCTTCTTGAGCACAGACAGTTGGTCCTTTCCACTTTGTGTTTGTAGATGATAAAAGTCGGTCTTAAATTACAAGGCATCCAGACAATTTGCTTCAACTTTGAGTCTGTCAGGTTTATTAGTTAGGATTTAGTGTCCGGTCTGCACACTGGGAACAGTAATGCACCTAATACGCCGGTTGCCAACTTGTGTTAAAAATTAAAAGCGAGAACAATTAGCACAGCCTGTGGGTGGGGAGGACTTGCATGGGGTAAAACGGTACATCCAATAACCACATGGATAAAATGGTGACATAATGTTAACACTGCGTGCATTCAAATTAGGAAAACAAGCTGTCAAAAAAATAAGGAAAGCGTGCTTTATGAAAGCAAAAGAGACGTGTCATTGCTCGAAACGTGTTTAATTGAGAACGTGCAAACAAAACTTCTGACGTTGTGTTGTGCGAGTCTGTCACACTGATTTAGACCGCACCACATTAGCGACTGTAAACGCTCTTCAGCGGACCGTCTCTCGCAAATCAGTGTCCAAAACGTAATTAAAACTGCTTTTCTTTATAAGGAGATCTCGATTCTGAAACATGACAGAGAAGTCGGTGTCATCATGAAGGGAACGTTAATGAATTACAGGAGGGGAAAAAAAAAAGACAGAGTAGAAGGCCGTTGTTTTGATGAAGCGTTTTATGCGCGACGTTAACAGCTGTAATTTAGTGGCCAGTGTAATTATTAGCGTTGGCATGAGTGTTATTTATAAAATTGATCTGAGGAACTGTCAGGTTTGAACATGGCTTCTGCAGCGGGCTACATTTGATGAAGTGAGGTGAAAAACAGATCATCCAGAGTAACAGATGTTGAGTCAACAGAATTGGATCCCGCAGTGCTGATTGAGTGAGGGAGTGCAACGGCTGCAGACAACAATACAATGACCTCAGAAGGGACCAGACAGTTGCTGGGGTTTTTTTTTTTTTTCTCCTTTTTAAAAGATGTTTTTTTTCTGTCTAAATCCACATTTTCCTCTTGTTTGATTACTGTTTTTCCACATTTTGCTGCATGAAGAAAAATTTCAGTTGAAAACCTGCAATTAAGTTCGACCGCCAGTGTTTAATTTTTAAGGAGGGTGCACAGCTCAGAATTTTCTTTAATGCTCCCACTCTCCATATAATTTTTATTAGGTATTCAACATTGAACACCAGAGGAGACGGCAACAAGAAAAATTTTTTTTTTGCATAAAGGGCCACGGTGGTGGTTTTGAATGTTTTAGCCCATTTAGTACAAATTACTTACATGACTGTTTTCTTCGGCATACCAGAAAAAGGTTTGATTTTGTTTTAAGTGCTTTTGTTCTATGCAGGCAGCTATGTGATTTTTCATTTTTATATTTCTTTGGAATCTAGTTTTTAATCACAGAGAACCTTTTTTTTTAACATGGTAATGCAGCCTTAAGGAAGCAGACTTGCAAAACATCAGTGTGTCTGAGGCATTAGTATGGTGGAAGGTTCTGATTTTTTTTTTTTTTTTTTAAAGACTCTCCCTGATACATGAATCTGAAAGTAGCAGAAAAGGTTCACTATTCTGATTTGACGGATCAACAATCGATCGGTATTGCTTCATAAAGGCAGATGCATTTTATAAAAATCTGCTTTTTGTGTAATCTGGGTACCCACTCTTGAACACTCTCTGTAAAGGCTGGGTTTTACTTCAGAATTGTGATATTTTGGCGTTAACCTGACCCGACTTTTGGAAACAGTTCTGTGGCTGATTGCCTTTACAGTTCTATGTCGCCACTCTAGGCAGTAGTACAGACTGTACCAGAAAATATAGTCGAAGAAGCCCAGACTGGAGACGGTTTGTTGTCCCCACCTTGTTTGTATGGCTGCAGTTATTGATTATTTTAGCAAACAAGTGTTCTACCGATTATTGTAGCTTGAAATGATCCCAAACTTTTGACGGTTTCTGTCATTTTCTCCTGTCTGTTTCTTCACTTTGCTCCTCATTGTTTCCTCCCTCTTTCTCCATCATGCCATCAAATCATGTCTACTTCTTTTGTACCGTAATTGCGTTGCGCGACAGTACTTTTTAAAATCTTTGTTGTAAACTTCAAATTTGTTGTGACAGTAATAATCTTCTGTTTGGAAAAACAGTGGAGTGTGTGAGAGTATTTTTCTTTTTTTTTCTCTTTATTGGAAACTTCGAATTTGTTTTGTGACTGCAACAATAGACTGTGAAACACAGTGAACACTGAGCACTACGCAATCATATGGATTAAATGAAGCTTCGATGCAAAGACATCAAAAATAAAATTTCAAAATAATAAATATACTACTGTTTAATCTTCTTATCACTAATTTTATTAATTTGCAGAGAATTTCTCAACTGCCATGATGGGGCAAAAGAAAGGGAATGTGGACTAAACGTGGCCCTCAAAGCTCATATTGAACAGTCCTAGTTGAGCGAGAGAGAGAAGGAATAAGTCTTTTACACAACAAAATGTTTCCAGTGGGGTTGGATGGACTTGTGACTGTGTTATTTGAGGTTTAGAACATAACCACTGTTGAGCAATAAACAAGAAAATAACAGTTTATTTCTCTGATGATGTAAATTTCTGAGCTTAAACCTTTCGGGCCGGATCGTTGAAAACGGATGGAAATCACAGAACAACTCTTCTGAAACCGAATCTTAAAAAGCTCACAGAATCTGTCATTTTAAAGGTTTATAACGTTAAATTTATTGACGTAATTGCGACAAACTGAATCTAAGGTGCATTCAGCGCAGAAAACATTTTTCAGAAAACATAGGACCAGTTAAGTTTTATGGCGATTGGCAGGCCGACAGGTGCATTACCGCCACCATATGGACGGGAGTGTGGATCGGCACTGAATCCAATAAAATATAAATAAAATAATAAACCTTTCCATGGTTTGTACGGTTTCTCTTTTTAGCCATCAAAGGTGTGCAAGTGTCCTCCCATTGGTTGATGTCCTGCTGAAGCGAAATAAACATACTGAAATAGCCAAAATGGAATTGAAACAGAATTTCCTGACAGGTGAAATGGAAAATGCATATTTTTTAAACGGAAAATCATTGGCCGTAAACCCTCTCTCTCTCACGGAACGCATTCACTTTGTGCCAAGCAGTGATTCAGGTCTTGCGAGACAAATAAGCAACTACATCTTCAAAGAACAAGCTTAAAACAAGCCCAATATTATTACAGCTTTTTACGGCCTCAGTGTTAACATGTCAAGAACATATTAAACCGAAACCACTCAGAGTTTGTGGGGGAGGGGGTTTGTGGGAGGGTGAATTACCCTGCAGCGCCAATATTAACGTGAGGCTGCGAGCACACCATGGCAATAAATGTGTTGGGGAAAAGGACCATGCAAATAAACAATGAAGAGCCTTGTCAAATTTTCCTATCAAACAACCATATTTTTTTTTAAACGAGGCCAAAAAAAAAAAAATTTGCATTCACTGACCCATGATTTTTTTTCCATGAAAAAAAAAGCCTAAAGTCACATGTTATAAGCAGACTTGGCACCGCTGATGCCTAACTCAACCATGTCCCTTGCTTACTTTTTCTGTCGTGGCTAAATTCATACAAAATCCTTTGTGGTGGCTTGTGTGGAGGTATTTAAGATTTAGAACATAATCACTGTGAAACAATCATAAAATAACGGGTTGCTTCTCTGATTTTGTACATTTCTTTCCAGAAACGGTCTGTCTGTCTCAGACTGACGAGCACAGCTGCAGCTAATCAAAAATCAAACCAGCACCCACTAACCATCCGGCAGGTGGCAGACACGTCTACGGGATATTGCATTGTCAAGTCTTCAGTTGATCTGGTGTATCGTCTTCATTATATGTTCTTTTAATTTGGTGACCTACAAAACGACAGCATGTCGTGGAGAGGAGTGGCTTATTCTTTCATTTAGCTATTCACTCTCTACATTTTACAGGGTACATGCCTAGGCTTTTCCACCGCGTAGGAATTTTGGATAAAATACCTTTTGTTGTGGTCACCACGTAAAGAATACATTCTATGTATAATACCTCATATATAATTTACAATGCTGCATGTATTATGAATACAAGACAGCATGTTGATTCGTATGTTAATGCTGAAAATTGTACCGAGCCTATCGGATGCATAAATGATGTGGTCGCACAAAAAACTTGCACGTACCATTTCTGACACAAAATCTGACATTTCTAAAAGGAAGAACACGAGTGCGATAATTTTTCCTCTTCTGGGCGCTATTTGTCCTGGTCTTCTCTGATAAGTCTGTCTCCTTTTATTCAGACGTTTATGTCGCATTTGTGCTGCTGTAATTCAGTTGTTGGGGTTTAGTTTCGCTGTAACTGCACTAATGCACGTCAGTTGGTGGCAGGCCAAGACTTCAATATTCTCTTCGTTTTACGCCATTTAACAAAAGGAAATAAACAAATCAAGTCTTTGATTGATACGGCAAAGTGGAAACTGAAAATAAGGTGAGAAAAAAAAAATCTAATGTGCAATGCTGTTATTTTAGTCTATAAATCAGTTTCATTTGCTGTCTTTGATTTATAACACAGCTGATATTTCCACTCAAAATGAGAGCGAGCGGGAGAGAGAGAGAGAGAGAGAGACAAAAGCTTTTCCTGCAGTGACTCGGTTGAACAAATTAGAAGCCAAATGCACAGACTCTCAGGGTCAGTAGTGCTGAAAGCGGTGATGATTTTGCACAGCATGTGCAACATTTTACACACACACACAAATCCATGTATTCTGCTGTCCTTCCTACTGTGTGTGCTTCTGTGGCCATTACACCACATCTCACGCACAGCTGATTATACAGGTAGCCACTTACCTTAGTCTTCTTCCCGTTTGGCAATGCCGCGCTTCACTAAGTCCATAAAAGTTGATTTTCAATGAGGTCCTCTGTCTTCTGTTTCCAAGAGGAACAAGCCCCTCATCTACAATCAGCTAAGCCCGTATCTCACGGAGCGGCGAATGCTGACGAACGTTGCGATTTATTTTTTTTTTTTTTTTTTTTTTAAGAAATTTTTTGGGTTTCATCAGGGTTCGTAAAAGGTTGCAAAACAGTTTGCAAACAGTTTTTAGGGTCGCACAGAAATTTTGAACATGTCCAAAATTTCTTTGCAAACATTTGCAAACGGTTGTAAAACGTGTCGCTAAACTTATTTTTGGTTCGCCACGTAGTGAACACTAGCAATAGCTGCAGCAGCAGCCAGACAAAGCGATTCTTCCTCAAGGGCAGCAGCTCGTCGGGCTTCTTCCTGACAGAAAAATGTCGCTCATGACAGAGGTGAACCCTGATTTTCGCCAACATTCGTCAGAAAAGCGGCGAATCCAAAAATCGCAACGTTCGTCAGCATTTGCCGCTCCGTGAGATACCAGCATTAAAGTTTCTTTCCATTTACTTTGATAAACATAGCTAATAACATTGTTGGTGGCAAAACTCCTTGGAGGTTTTCAGCTTGCTTCATTGGCTTTCATTGTACAGC
>OMMV01181851.1:0-14227 GCA_900302635.1 Chatrabus melanurus
CTGCCAAACCTGACCTGACCCTGTTGTTTATTAACCTCCTGAGACCGTGCATCCACATATGAGGACATCGCTTAGTTTTGATACTTGTATCAGGCACTATTAATCCTAACTAGAAAGGCACTCAGCGAGTGCAAAACCCGCCGAGCCCAAATAACCTTTCTATGTGATACTATTTCAGGATGTGCTAGCCCACAGTTTTACCACAATAAGTGATTCAAGTTTGCTTGACCTTGACTTGGACATTCAGGGTCACTCAAGGTCAAATTCAATGATGTCTTTTGAAAGCCCATATATGACTTCCTATTAATGTTCAACAGTAACCATGGGTCTATCTGCCCTATTTCTGGAGTTACAGGCCTTTGAATTTGCTTTTCCTGTCTATTTGCATTGGGCGAAAAATGCAAAGTTTTGCCATTTCGTAATGCTATGACCCCGGCTGTTCAAAGGTTAATGGGTTTATCCATGGGTGAAAGGCAAGTTGTGTGCCAAATTTGGTTGAAATCCGCCAAGGCGTTCTTCAGATATTTTGTTAACAGTCATACAGACAGACAGACAGACAGACGGACACATGAAGGCGAAAACAATAACCCCGCGACTTTTGTCGGTGGGCTTAACTAGCTAGGAGAAAATAAAAATGCATACAAAATCCAAGCTCAGGTTTTAGGAGCCAAGAATGGACTATGGATTCAATTTGGTTTGAGGATTGTTTGAAATTAAAATTCAGACTGTGGGGCCTTGGTGGAGGTATGTGCTCTCTGAGTGCCCATGTAGTTGTCTTGTGTGCTCAAGAGAATAACTTTTTCTCACAAGCAAAAAACTTTTATGATTTCAAGGGTTGATACAAATCCAAGCTCCGGTACTGATCCCTTGTTTTCTACCCTCATTGATGAGCATGGATAGTTCACCGATGTGTTGGACTTTTCTGAAAGTCCAGTTGCTTAAAGTCAATATTTAAACATAAAGTTCACTCGTGTTTTGAGTTGAACATCAAGCTCAGGCTTGCTCAGTGATCCAGTTGTTGCCAGATAAACATTCATTCGCCTTTGTTCTGTTTAACATCCAAACAGAAACTACACTGCACCGACATTTGCTGACGTGCGCACACGTTGTGCAAGGTGCTCTTGTATGCCAGAGAGAGACCAGATCAGGCACCGGCACCAGGTACAGCATTCGAGGAGCATCTAAAATGTCCACTGAATAAATGATAACCAGAAAGTCTGCAAGTTTTGGAGTTTGATCGTGATCTGGTGTGACCGTGCAGCACTTTGATGGCAACTAAAACAAGCCAAAATGTTACTGTTGTTAAATCAGATCCTGGAATAGAGAAACCAGGTTAATGTTGTGTGATCTGAAGACACGAGGGAAAACTTTACAAATATGGGAATACAAAGCCTAACAAACTAAGTGATCAATTAGCAATCATATATTTGACACCGTATCTAATTGCAAGTGCTTTATTTTTATTATAGTACATACCAAAAGAGCAAACGCGGTGCACAGTTTAACACTGCTTTCCTAAAAGCACATCTTTCCAAACTAATAATTTAATATTTTATGTACGTTCTGTCTGTTTTATTTCTTGCCTGGTTTTAGGATCACTTTATTGATTTAAGGTTTACAGCCCATAATGGATAATAGCGTATCGTGACCAAGGATTCACGGATTCTTTATTGTCATACCATGTATGCTTACACATGACACGGTACGAAACTATGTTTCTGAAGGTCCTGGGAGTTAATAATGAATAAACTAGACTAGACTGTAAAATATAAATAAGAATGAGAGCTATTAAAAAAAAAGAAGAGTATTGTGCAAATGTACAGGTTTGTAAATGTGTTGTGTAAAGTGACAGATGTGCTACAGTCTGAGGTAGATGGTTATTGTGCAGGAACCAACAGTACTATAGTGCTCCACCAGAACTCAACAGTCTAACAGCCTCTGACCAAACTGACTTCCGAAGTTAAACACATACTGTATCTTTGTATTCTGTAGAAAATCATACCACTGGACAATGCAATCATCTAGGATGATTATGTAGTTGATTTGATGAGAAAATTTCTCTCTTGTTGATTTATGAAATGTTTCGCGGCGTTACTATCCGAAAATGGGTGTTTCCGAGCCAAGAGTTTGACCAAAATGACTGTCCGAAGTTTTCACATCATAATGTGTTCTTATATATTGATAACAGTACAAAAGCGATATTATTGGCCAGAGCAATCATCTAGGATGTATATGCAGTTGGTTTGATGAGAAATTTTCTCTCTCTTGTTGATTTATGAATTGTTTTATGGAGTTACTATCTTGAAATTGGTGCGTTCACTGGCCTTTTTTGAATTGACAAAATAGACTACCTGAACTTTGACATCATAATGTGTTCTTATATGCCTGGTGACCTCTATGAACATTTACATGTTTGAAAAGTACAGTTATCTTAGATAATTTTGCAGCTGGTCTGGTAGAAAAATTCCTCCTCATTATTGATTTATGAATCTTTCTGTGGGGGTACTATCTGATTTTCATAGATTTTTTCAACAGACAATGTTTGTATGAATACTCTGTGTGTTACTATATATAATGTATACCTTATTGCTTGGTATTGTTAGAATCTATAGGATTAGACCTTTCTAAAAATGTATAATATCCCTACTTCACACTTCCCATTGAGGTTCACTGAAGGAATAAAACAATATGTGTGGTAAATATTTTGTCATTCATTGCAATTTTGGGGGTATAACACTTCAGTCATATCTCAGAAAACTTGTGGTGAAAAAAATCTACAAAAAATATAATGGATTATTATATAACATATATTCAGGATATAACAGGTTTTATGGTGTTCTGGATACTGGACGTTATGGGTGGTAAACATTAACTGGAGATCACAAAATGATATTCTGCTCTGCCATATTATTATATATATATCTGTGGTAGTCAATCATTTGTGATGAAACACCTGAATTAACAAACTGCTCAACATCTGTAAAACCATCCATCCAATTTCTGAACCTGCTTATTCCAGTTAAGGGTCACGCGGGGCTGGAGCCTATCTCGGCGTTCACTGGGTGAGAAAATATGTGAGTTTCCTTAATATTATTTTACCAGCATGGTTTGCATATTTAGTGGGAACACAAGTGGACCTCTTCGTGTTCTTTTTGTGGTGCTTCTGAATACTCCACACAGAGGTTTTCTGCAGCAGCAGCCAGACTGCAACACATGAAGCTGTATTCTGACAGCCGTCTTTACTTCCACTTCAGCCACAAGGTGACTGTTGTTTGAAAAGCTGCAGCTGCTTTCTATCACAAAACAGCCACTTTCAAGATGCCTCCATAATTTCCCTCTTTCAAAAAGTCTGGAGACCAGACAGATAACTCATTGGGCTGCAGAGCACAGCGTGCACATAGACACACACACACACACACACACACACACACACACACACAACAACAGGGTCTAGTCTGCTGTACCACAAGCCTCTGCATGAGAGTTTGTGTGCACGTTGTGCTTATGCATGTGAGTGCCTGAACCCACCATGGGCTGCTATAGTGTAACAGATGTGGTTTTCCCAATTTTCCAGACTTGCTTTATGTCCATTATGGCTCAACAGATTACAGAAAACAAGTAAACATTTCCACTGTGGTATAGGAGTTGGACTACGACCCAATATACCATGGATCGGTTCCAGGTGTGATCACTTCATGCTCCCTGTCTGTGTCCTTGGACAAGACGCTTCATCTTGATTGTCCCTGTCCACCCAGCTGTAAATGGGTATCAGCCTTGGCTGCGGAAGTAACCCAGACCCCCCCCCCAACACACCACATTACCCCACTGGTACTGCCTCTCCACCACCCACTCGTTCTACAGTAAAATTATGGACAACAAACAGACACCACAATGGATCCAATCCAAAAAATATATATATTTTTTTATTTTTAGAAATTAAAATTATTTCTCAAAAAACCAAATCATATATCAAATATTGAATAAATTGTTAAATATTATCAACTACATTTAGTAGTCATGTTAGTGACATGATGCGTGGGTATTTCCTGATCAAATTTGACTTTAAAAAATGTCAGTTGCAGGTGACAAAGCAGAACGTGTTGCAAACATCCCCAGTCTCCCCTAAAAAATGTACATTTGGCAGAATTATCTTTAAAGCACAAAGATGACATTTGTCTCCAAAAGCTGGTGTGTTTGTGAGATGAAAATTGTTTATGTTGTCAACAAACAAATGACCTTTAATCAAACCAAAACAGCCAGCCCACCCACAGCCACGTGAATAGTACAAAATGTCTTCTTTTTTTCTGCTGCTGGTAGAAGCTTCATCTCTCTGATTCAGGACCTAGAGCTCTGATTTTACACACACAAACTGTGGATCTTGAGCAGCGCCCTCTGGCTACGTGTCACGCCGAGTCCTGCTCAATGTGGACGGGCGAGGACATGAGATGTGTGTGCAGAATGCCTGTGGAGCATCTTGATTTTCATTTTGGCGCCCATGTTAAGAGCACAGGCTGTGTATATCCTGGACAAACCCTCTGTGACGTCACCCAAAGGTTTTCTGAGGAGCGGTTTTGAAGCTCAAATAGTGGGCCTCTGGGTGTCGCCATGTTGGCAGCGCTTACTCCGCCTGTGTCCCGGGCCAACGCATAAATGAGTACAGAGTTACGGCGTGGGCATGACCCTGTGTGACCTCGGCGGGATGAGTGAAACCTGAACACGCCCCCATCTCAGATTTACCAACGAAGCTAAAGCTAACAGGCTAACCTTGGTTCGGGTGTTTTATTAAAACATATTTTTTCAGACTGGGCGGTGGTTTTCATGACGGGTGGTTGGAGTGCGGGTATTAAAAATTAAGACTGGCTTATTGTCTCAGTAACCTTGGAGTAACAGTGGAGTGAACGTTACCAAGCTACACTACCTGCTAGTAGTGCTAACGGTGCTAACATACAAATTAAATAACGCGAAAATTTCACTTGACGGAAATACTGGAGCACAGACTTCTTAGGCGGTTCGTTATGACAATTATCCACACAACAAGCCATATTATTACAGATATTTGTAATAAAATGCTCAGAAACGACAGACATGTTAAACTGTTCAGTTATTAAAAAAATTCACCTCCCATACAGTTGTCACGGAGGGGGAAACTAGCTATAGAGAACAAAACTGTTTTTTTTTTTTTTGTGTACCAGGCTGTAAACATGTTTATTTCTGCTGTAAAGTTGAACGTTTTAACACAAGCTTTTATGGGAAGTAACTCCTTCCTGGAGCCAGCCTTAAGTGGCCATTCAGGGAATTGCAAGATTTTCCACTTTCAGCTTTGCCTCATTACAGACGGCTGGAGGTTGGGGCTTGGTTAAGAGGTTACAACTTGCACACTGAGTGCGTGAGACTTGCGCCTCAAGCATGACTTGAACCACATGGTTGCTGCGAGTCATAGAGAGGGTGCAAAGAAAGAAAAAAAATATCATGTGGCGTGCCCCCAAGCATTTTCCACCCAAGGTGAATGTTTATATCTCCAATGCCATGGGAATAATCTGCAATGGACTTGTGTCCTATTCAGGGGGAGGCATGGACTCTCAGCTTCGTACTACGGTCTCTGGGAATAAGCACCGGCCTGAAGGGCCTTAGCACCTGTATAGGATTTACTTACTTACTTACTTTCTCAATGAAGTCCAACAATGCCATTGTCAAAATGTAATTAAAGAACATTCCAAAGTGTCTGATGTATTCGTACTTCCAGATCATTTCAGTTGTGGAAGCAATCATACATACATAGTTAATTAGCTTCAACAGCTTAGAGAAGGCTGAGTGTCCTTCCACTTATATTGATGAAGTAAAGTCAAGTCTGGGAGCATGCGCTGGTGCCGTGAGTAGCCGCATCCACCACACCACGTAACAGTCTTGGGTCCTGGACGGCAACCACCAAGGCAGACTCGAAAGTGACCATCTACCTGCTGCAGCCAGGTGAAATGTGGATGTGTCCTTGACGTTCTCCAGCTGCTTTGGTCCTCAACACTGAGGCACCTGAATGCTGGATCATGCCCAGATAAATGCTCCACATGGCCAAAATGTTGTAGCTGATGTCCAACTGATACTCCTCATCCGAGTCTCCCTAAGTATACAGATTTGACACAAAGTCATTGCAGCAGTCCCTAAGGATCCTCCGAACAGACCTAATACCAAAGGCATCTAGTCATTGCCTTAAGTGACTGGTTAACATCCAAGTCTCACAACCATACAGTAAGACAGGAAGCAGTAGGGCCGTAAAGCCCTAAAACCTAAAAATCCTAAAAAAAAAAAAGTACACAGATGAGCCAAAGAAGTCCCACCTGTGCTGTCAGAACATTGATTCATGAGATTCTTTCCCTGCAAACTGACTGATCTGAAGTAGCTCTGTGTCTATCAATGTTCGTCTGAAAAATAATCAATTTGGGAAGTGTAAGGCCAAGTTAAAGACGCTTTGACATCTCAAACTGTAGCCACAGATGTACTATACCATGTCTCAGTGGGGTGTGTTCACCTCCCGTACTTACACTAGATCAATGCAATAAAGGATTTGCATTCTATCACTTGCATCACATCTATTCAAAAAAACAAGTCCCATTATAAACAAGAAGTAAGTCTCTGGGCTGTCTTCCTGACGCTGACTGTGGAGCTGCAGTGACACCAACAGGTCGCTATGGTGAACAGCAAGAAGCTTTGTTTTGCACGTGTTGGGTTCAGTGAAATGAGTGGAAACGTCTGCATGTGATTGTGAATTCTGCATCCACTTGTACAAGAATACATGTATTCGTGAAATACAGTATGGCACAAAGCAAATGGATGTTTGGAGCAGATAAGATGGGAACTGAAGACCTTAATATAGATGCAACTCTATTTGACTGGACAATTTGCCATTTCCTTCCTCCAGTCGACATTTCCAGATATTTTGAGGAAGGAAGGCGACTCTCATTCTCCGTTTCAGACTATTACGACATTATCAGTGTGCAGCCTCTTTCAGTCTCTACAATGGTTGATGTCGTATTTTAAACACACTTACAAAAGCCTACAATGACATCAGGTGGCTTCAACAGAATATCTGCCGATAGTTACTGTTGTTTCCTATAACTATGAAATATTACTGTAACCTGAAAAAAAATCTTTGCAAAAGTAAAGCAAGAATGGCAACATGACTGACCTCAGCGTGTTCATCCATCCATCCATCCATCCATCCATTTTCTAAACCTGCTTATTCTAGTTAAGAGTCACGGGGGTGCTGGAGCCTATGCCAGTGGTTATTGGGCAAGAGGCGGGGTACACACTGTCCAGTCAAACCCACCTGTAAATGTCAGGTTGTTGACATATTTTGACGTCTAAACCACCAAAGTTCACTCCACTGCTGCCAGAACAAGCTGTTAAACTACAAAAAATAGATCAGGAGACAGGAACTTTGAATCTTTCCACGTTTACCCCTGATGACAAATAGTTCAACTAAAACAAATCAGGTGAAAGGTTCTTGCTGCTACATGCAGATTTGTGGACGTCTGGAGCATGAAACATACTAACCACAGGCAAAAATGTCTTCATTGTTATTGATTCAAACACTGATTCAACAGAATGACATTACAGGGATCCCACTTACTGATAAATGACACGACTCACAACCAGGGATGTCTGGATCCAATCAGTACTGGGCCCGATCAAGGCATTTTTTTGAGTAATTGTATTGGATATATGAAACACGAGGCATCAGTCTGCATTCCGTCTCGCTCCGCTTCATAAGCTCCTTGCCAATTAAACTAACAGCCACCACTACATCAGTGCTTCTTGCTAATCCATCAGTAGCACCAGAGTACATGTTTAATAGCATATTTATGCTCTGCTTCACTTCAAATATGCAATTTGATTTTTTAAAATAATAGTGCTCACTTGTCAAGCACATCCATTGGACTGACTTTAATGTGCTTGCAGTTTGTTCCATACAAATGTAATATCTAGGAAAACATAAATATCAGATTGGGGTTCTGTGTCAGCAGATACTCAATATTAAATGACTCGGATAGGGATTGGGGGAAAAAACATGATCAGGATAGCCCTACACACCACAACTAATTCCACACTTTCAAATATCTGTCAATCGTACTATCTTAAGGAGCTAAAACAAGTAAAGAATCAATTTAATTATATAACTCAACAGGTTGTATCTGTTGGCTATAGAGTTTGTTTATTCAGAATTGTTACAATTCAGTTCACAGAGTTTATGTAATTTCAGTTCAACACATCCAAACAAAATATACTGAACATTAAAGCTGAATGCCCACATTTACCATTATACATACTTACCTGACTAATTAACCAACCCAACTAAACCAACGCAACTAAACCAACCCAACTAACTGAAGTATGAAATCAAAAGTTCATACTTCAGTTAGGGAAGGTATATAAATAAATAATGGCTAGTGCTCTATATTTCAACTGCTTGTACATTCTGCGTTTCTGTGGAAGTTGTCATATCTCAGACACCACTGGTGGTACGATTTGTTAGACACAACTTTCTAATGGAAGGCTCTAATGGAATGCATTGTCAGAAACTGAAGTATTACCATGGTAACATGGTAAAATTACAAAATTAACCCACTACTCCCACCTCAGTAACCATTGCAGCAAGAGACCAGAGTTTGGATTTAAATTCATTAGAGACCCCAAGTTCATATTTGATCCAATTAAACATTTTTTCTTGAAAATGACCAGAAATTCCTTTTTGACCTTTGACCTGATGAAGACAGTGTCTATAACATCTCAGCAAAACTTGATTTCACTACTGAGATAAATGTCTTCACCGAAGACTTTATGCAAAAGATAAAAAATGCTTTGCATTGTGGCAACAACTTGAAATGAAAATCAAAACTGCATAATCAGTCCAAAAATCTTCTTGGGATGCAGCATGCAATTTAGGAAAAATTTTGGTTAATTTTTTTAAAAGTCAAAATACGACATAAATTTATTTTTTTTAGCTTTGCTCCTGAAAGTTTCTTGAACTGATCAGCTCCAGACAGGACACAGGCTAAAGCGTTGAGCCTGCTGTTGGAGAAAGACTACTGTAGCCTCCTGGTGCTGTTTACTGTGTTTTATCTGAAAATAAAGAACGGTTCATGGCAGTGTGTCACTCTGATCACCAGATGTTCTGAAAACACACATTTGTCGAAATGATTTAGCTTCCAGAGTCCAGAAAGAGCCATCCAAATGGCATTGCATGTGCAGATAATAAATCAGCTGTCAGGGGATACCTACAACTACTTGAAATCTATGGAAAGGCATCATCTAAACTCTTTACTAGTCATGCAAATGAATTGTATTGTGTGCCTAAAGAGTGAGGAAGTGCCCTCATGTCTCAGCTTTAGTAATGTGTTATATTCAGTCATTAGTTTAATCAAGAGCACTGCACTGGACTAAAACATAGCCACATTAGCAGAAGCCTACGTGCGCTTTACACTGCTGACTCTCCCATGACGTAATCCAGATAAGACTAATGTCTAACCACTCCAGTAAACAAATAACTAATCTACTTCAAGAATGATCAGAGCACAGCCTTAAAGTATATGTGAGAAAGTACATGAGTAAGTCTCACAGAGGACGGTTACATTTCTGTCAGAACAGATAGAGCTGATGATGTGCACACATCAAGAGTGCATGGTTATGAACATGTAATCACTTTATTTTACAATAATAATAATAATAATAACTATTTGTATAGCATGTTCAGGTGCTTTACATCAACAGTCACATGTAAGAAATACCATAATTTACAAAAAATTACAATAAAAATTAAAAGCATGAAACCAAACACACAAACAAACTAACAATAAAGACCCACTATAACACACAGTAAAACACACACACACATACATATATGTGTGTGTGTGTGTGTGTGTGTATGTATATCCATCACACTCCGCTTTCTCAGCTCCTTATACAGCCCAGCATTTCCATCAAGCTGTGCACTACAACTCCCCTGGAAGATCACAGTGCCCTCTGAGATGAAATGCCTCCTCCTGAGAACATTGGATACTGCAATGCAATCACTGGCAGCTATGAGGGTCTTGTGAAAGGAAATCGCACATTCCATTCGGATCACTTGTTGTGTGCAACAACTTCTTGGAGCTCTTCAGTGGTTTCTTCTTTTCCAAGGTTGAGGATCCAAATGGCTTTCCCCTAACCCCTTCATAAGGCTTGCCATCCTCCAACGGAAGGAAGCAGCAGAGTTATTCCCATGGAGTGCAGAGGCTAAAGGTCTTCCTTTCCTACGTTGAGCTTTGTGAGGAGTTTTTATGGTGGCTGGCCACCTTCCCCCCAAGAAAGGAGTTATCTGCAGGCTGATGCATTACCTACAGTCCTTGATGGAGTCATGCCCAACCTTTGTTGGTCAACAAAGCTGTCAAGTTGGAACGTGCCAAGATTTGTTGACATTTTAGAGTGACATATGCTGCCTTCAAGACCACATCTTTTCCAGGGACATCCATGCATTTTCCAACAAGACAATGCAAAACCACATTCTGCGCACATTACAAAGGCATGGCTGCGGAAGAAGTGGGTGTGGGTACTGGACCTGCCTGCCTGCAGTCCTGACCTGTCCCCAATGGAGAATATGTGGGGCATTTTGAAACGAAAAACGCAACAACGATGACGTGGTACTGTTGCACACCTTAAGATGTGTTTTGTAGGAA
This sequence comes from Chatrabus melanurus, assembly GCA_900302635.1. Taxonomy (NCBI): domain Eukaryota; kingdom Metazoa; phylum Chordata; class Actinopteri; order Batrachoidiformes; family Batrachoididae; genus Chatrabus; species Chatrabus melanurus. The sequence continues at coordinate 10,707 of OMMV01181851.1, forward strand.
GAATGGGACAAAATAACACCTGAAACACTTCTGGCATTGAGAATTGGTATCCTCAATGCCAAAAACTCTCTTAAGTGTTGTGAGAAGGAATGCCAACATTACAAAGTGGCAAATGTTTTAGCGTCCCAACTTCTTTTGGAATGTGTTGCAGGCCCGAAATGCAGGAATGGATGGATTAACAAATGAAATGAAGTTGACCAGACAAAACATGAAATATCTTGGGTTCATACTGTCTGCAATGAAATAAAAGTCAAAGTAAATGTAAGAATCACTGTGTTTCATTATTATTATTATTTATTTGCATTTTCCATACTGTCCCAACTTTTTCTGATATTGTAATTTTTTGTGGTTTTCTGGCTGACAAAAGAGATGTATTTTGCTATATAAACATGAAAAGTTATTTTTGACATGTACTGATGGATATCCTCAGCGCCCTTCCTGCTCTGTGTACACCTGATCCCGTCAGCTTTCAGAAGTTAAGCAAAGTAAGTCCTGATCAGTACTTGCCTGGGAGACCCATCTCTATGTGATCTGCTGTGGTGACCCCGAGCAGCCAGACCAACAACAACTGATGGATATCCTCAACCCCATTCACGCTGCTGCATGGCACTGTAGTACATACTGCCACCAAGTGTTTATTTTAATGCATTGGCAGACATATTGTTGTCATTTCAGGTTGCAGAAGTCAAAGGACACTAAACAGTGCACTATCTGCCTTTGAAGTATTTTAGTACCTGGACCACCATCTTCTGGTGGCTGGATTGAACTGCAAATTCTTTCAGTGGAACCAAGGACATAGATGGGGGCTGTTCACCCTACAAATTGAACATGTGCAGGTCATGATAGATGTCGGTCACCATTTTGAGGAATAGAGGTCAGAAAAAAGTAGCAAGTCTTAAACAAATTTGATAAAGGAAATACACTACTAAGAAAAAAAATTGACATTTGTTTGTGTAAACAAGAAAAATTCTCCGTTTTCCGATAAGAAAGCCAAGAGAATACGAGAACGTCACAAAGAACAGTGACTGTTCTTTATGATGCTGATGGCTCAGGAGGCAGTCAGGTAACACAAGGTGTTGGACCAGCTAAACAAGCGTGTCCATAGAGCTTTTTTTTTTTCTGGGTCCCAGCGTCTTTTTTCAATTGCTCTGAATGAGAATGGAGCCGCATGTGGCCACCTCCAGAAAAAGCACCGCACCCAGCGGCTTCGGCTTTTTTTTTTGTGCTGCTGCTGCGAGCGCTTTAAGTTGAAAATCCCTGAACTTTTCAGCAAGGCGCTGTGACATCACTGCAGCGCCTTTTCAGGCAACCAATCACACGGAGCAAAACTTTTCACCTTCATGGAAGGAGAAGCTTGTTTTTGGCCTACAGTCATCTGGTATGTCACATAAAATCTATCACAATAGAGACAATATACATAAATATATGCACACAGGGCCTAATGTGAGTCTCCTAAAAGGCCCTTTTCTCAGGCCTCGATCTGATGTTTTAGACTTCTCATCACTCGCCAACCATTAGCCAGCGCTGACTGCTTGGTACTGCATTAACATCTTATCAAGGACACCAGGTAGAATTTATCTGCCTGTTTAAGTTTGGTAGTTTTCTGCAACACAAGTGATGTACAAGATTCAAAAATGAAGAAAAATCTGCTGTTAAGAATACTGAGTTTATTATAATTCATTTAAGGGAATTTGTTTTAACTGTGAGAAAATAAATTTGCTGGGGTGTGAATTACTGGTTTAAAAGAGTGATATTGAATTGAAGAAAAAATGCTTCCTTTCATTCTATATTTAGCTTCTAATGACTTGTGGAGGATGGCGGGACACAGGATAAGGCAGGCATATTCTTTGACGTCAGTCAGAAATGCGAACAAAAAAACCCCTTGTTTATTCCGTTAATGACTGATTAACTGGTCATGATGGGAACACAAACTTCCTGAGGAAAGAGTCGCACACTTAATATTTGACAGGGACGATTGTTGATCTTCCGTTCTAAAAAAAACAAGGGCACAGAAAGGTTTCAGAGTAAACAATCACTGAATCTCCTTTTCTGGAGAGCTGACAAATGGTTTACAACGTTAACTCGGCCCACACCAACCAGACCTATTACCAAGTAGTCCCATAACCAGGTGGTCCAATTTCAACTAGCCCCGTTAGTGATCTATTATTATAAATTGAAAACTGACCAAATCAAGTACTTTATTCACTGATAACCAAATAATGAACAGAAACAGGAACCCTGGTTCACATCATTATACATTTTTATTGAAAGTAATATTGAACAATATTTACCAACATGAAGGCAAAGATCTGTGTATACACTGACGTCCACTCATATGATATCAGGAGTGAATACTCAGCCGGGGTGTAAACTGGTTGAACTACCTGAGCTGTTGGCATGTCTGACACTTCCACTGTCACCTCCTCAAGTTGATCATACGCTGGGTGACATCTGTCTCTACACTGAAATTCACTGGTGTGTACACGAATCTGATATTTGTGTTAATATTGAACAAATGAGGATAATTAGTACCTGGCATATACACTGGGGGTAGGTGGTGATACGGTTACTTTGTGATGAAACTAGTTTGTGATGGGGCTAGTTTGTGATGGGGTTAATGTGTGATGGGGCTAGTTGGTGATGAAGAGAGATTGTCATGGGAGTAGTTGGTTATAGGTTTTTGATGGTGCTAGTTTGTCATTAGGTTAGTTGGTGATGGGGCTAGTTTGAGACGGAGCTAGTTGGTGATGGGGTTACTTTGTGGTGCAGCTAGTTGGTCATGGGGCAAATTTCTGATGGGGCTAGTTGGTGATAAAGCGAGCTTGTCATGGGAGTAGTTGGTGATAGGCTAGTTTGAATGGCGCTAGTTTGTCATTAGGCTAGTTGGTGATGGGGCTAGTTTGTGATGGAGCTAGTTTGTGATGAGGCTAGTTTGTGATGGAGCTAGTTTGTGATGAAACTCATTTGTCAGGAGGCTAATTGGTGAAGGGCTAATTTGTGATGCAACTAGTTGGTGATGGGGTTATTTTGTGGTGCAGCTAGTTGGTAATAAAGCTAGCTTGTCACGGGGCTAGTTGATGATGGGGCTAGTTTGTGATGGAGCTAGTTTGTGATGAGGCTCGTTTGTCATGAGGCTAGTTGGTGATGGGGCTAGTTTGTGATGGAGCTAGTTTGTCATTAGGCTAGTTGGTGATGGGGCTAGTTTGTGATGAGGCTCGTTTGTCATTAGGCTAGTTGGTGATGGAGCTAGTTTGTCATTAGGCTGGTTGGTGATGGCACTAGTTTGTCATGAGACTAGTTGGTGATGGCGCTAGTTTATCATGAGGCTAGTTGGTGATGGGCTAGTTTGTGATGGAGCTAGTTTGTGATGGGGCTAATTGGTGATAGGCTAGTTTGTAGAGCAGGTGTTACTGCAGAGCAGGTAGCTGAGTGGATAAGGAGCTGGCCTGCCAACATGTAGACTTGGGTACAAATCCCACTCAAGCTACTTGTCTGTGTCCTTGGACAAGACACTTAATCTA
>OMMV01181863.1:0-13148 GCA_900302635.1 Chatrabus melanurus
ACACAGCCTGATTTTCTTATAAATTTGAAGCGACACCCTCAAACAAATGATGTCATTTTATCACCTAAAAGAAATTAATTCTTTTTAAAGGTGAGATGTAAATTTAGACACATTTATTATGACGAAAACTTTTGCACAGTACTATATATATATATATATATATATATATACACACACACACTTCATCTTAGTTTTATGTGTCGATCAAAATTGTGTTTTAAAGCTTATGTGGGCCTCACACGATTTTTGTCCCATTGACGTGTCTGCTCTGCCACTCACGTTAGCGGCAGTTAACGAGCGCAGTTAAGCTAGCAACCGCTGGCAGAGACAGGATGCCAACTATGTGCCAACATATGGAACGGAACAGGAAAGTAAAGCCAAAATTAAAGAATAGCTACAATGTGTGGCTGTGGATGGTATGAAAACTTTTCTTTGTTTCATCGTTACTGCGAATAACTCGAAACGCTACTTTGAAATCTTTTCAAACCTTTGAAAAACAAATGTTTTGAGTATTGTTCCGGAGTCACCATGAAAATGAAGACGTCACAATACGAGCTGAGATATACAACAGAACGGAAAAGTAAAACTGGAATTATACAATAGATAGAATGTGTGGCTGGGGATAGTGCCAAAATGTTTCAGCTATACTGCAATGGCTCACCCAAAACATTGCTACAAAACATTTCAAATCCTTCTTCTTGTAGTTAACTGGCAGATTGCAAATGACATTAGGTGCATACCACCACCTAATGTACAGGAGTGTCAGGATTTAGAGTATAATTCTTATTTAAATTCCTATTAACCCAGAGTTGCCATTGTTTCCTGCCACGTTAGTCTATATTTAGAGTTCATTTTGAATCGTTTCAAACACCTGTTTTGAACATTGTTCAGGGGTCCGCATGAAAAGGAACACATCGCATGTTATGCTGCCATCTGATGAACACTGACACCTGCTGGACGGGTCAGGGATGTGCATTCATATCAAATTATGAGTTTCATATTTAAAGACTACAGTCAGCACAGGGTCTGTACGTGCTGTTGCTTGTTACACAGAGACTTTGAAGTAATTACTGGAATGCATTTTAATAATGTGGTTTAAAAAAAGTACTTGTACAGAAGAACACAAAGCTGAAACCTTAACATTTTCTTCCTTGTTCTTCTTACTTTCAACAATTTTCTTTTAATGCTCTCAGTTTTTGATTAATGCTGCAGCCGCAGAACGGAGTGGAGCTGCAGCAGGAGAAGCTAATCATACACAAATGTGTTATTTAACCAATGCAAGATTTTAACTACGTAAGAAAATCACTTACTATTCAGGGTTTTACCATTACCCATAATGCAATGTGGTACCACACAATGGAGCATGCATGCGTGCAAAACTTCGGAAGAGTTCCTCTTTGTATTTCTTTCCACCGATATGCGTGGATTGGCATTTTCAACACGAAAATTGCGAGAGCTTTCATGAATATGACCACGCTGACATCCCCAAAGCAAGGCAGATGGCTAAACACTGCATTTAATGACACAGCAACAGCCGAACAATTATTGTAACATACAACAAATATGTGTGCATTTTTTTAAACAAAACACACACATGACAAACTATAGCTAAAAAAAACAGCAGCATTATGCACTTGAGCTTCAATAGCATCCATATTTATCCAAAGATGCTTGAACATGAACGATTTGAAAATTGTGACTTGATTTTTTTCCCCTGCAATAAAACTGGCATATATGAGAAATCGCACATGAAATAGAATATAAATGGTCCTTATACTATGTCAGTCCAATAATTATACAGTGTTTAACAGACTGTGGCTGCAGGCGGCCTGAGGCCTGGATTGTGTTTTCACTGTGAAGGGGCGTGACGGGTCGGCAAAGATTTTCTTCACCAGCGGTGCGGTATGATGTTCTGGAAGCTGGTTAGTGTTAGAGAACACGTTTGTGCTACAGTATATTCTCCTGGACAGACTAATTATTTTGTTTCTCGGTATTAAAGCCGGCGTCACACGGTCCGACCCAACAGGACGCGACACCTCGCGTCATCATCAGGACGCGTCTGTGTCGGGTACCTTTTTGTGCGCAGTCGTCATGGTAACGCTATACTTACCACAATGATGATGATCCGGATTTTTAAACGTGTGGGGAAACATGGCGGTGTGGTCGCCTTTCACTTTGCACAGTATCTGCAGCAGCTTTTCTCATTCATCATTGAATTAAACCGCGAAGACAAAAAAAAAAAGTGGCTCTTCACCCATGGATTTCTAGACCTTCGGACTATGGCCATTATAATTACTGGTGGCTGAGCTGGAAAAACATTCAGTTCAATTTTTTCCATTCAATTTCATTTAATTGGAACAGGGTAAAATTAAAACAAACAAAAAGATAAGTGAAATATACATTAAGGTAACAAATCAAACAACATTCTGCAGTATAGACAACATTCTGCTTTCTGTGTTCGAAAGGGTGTAGGATGAAGTCGCAGGCTTATCTAGTCCTACCCCTTTTTATGGATTATCAATCAAATTATATATAAATAAACAAGAGAGAAAAACAAAACAACACAGGTCAACAAGACGCCTTACAAAACCTGTTCCAAGTTATGTAGTTCATCCATCTTATTTCCATCCAGTATGTTATTCTTAAATATCTGTTGTGCAGCATGTTCCAAGCTACAAAAAATGTCATAATAATCTTTAACCGGATATCTTCTGTTTCAGGTGAGCTGAGCCGACGCGACACGATGACTCTTGGGTTTTGCCCAAAACTCCACAACAGAATCCAAACGGCCTACTGTCGAGATGGAGAGTGTTGTATTCTACCGATGCATCCCGACACGGAGCGGGCAGTGGAGTCCCGGCCATATTTCCTATCGGATCGGCTTCAGTTTGTATCGGGTCATCCTGTGTGACGACGGCTTAAGGGTGCCTCATTAGAATTGGACATTAAAGAAAAAGGAGCTTTTGAGGCTGAACAAAATCAACACCAACATTTGTTCACTTGATCAGTCATTGCTCCACACGGGTGATCAGGTAACCTCCTCTGTTGGTTCGTGGAAATAATATTCCAATGAATGTTCCATCAGTCATTCCATTTATTCAGTCACTTTCTGTATATATACATATATAAAGTAATTAAACTTTAGTGCATATCTAGATGACGGGTGGATCAAAGGAATAAGGATTGCAGGCCATGAATCAGGATCAAAGCTCAGGAACGTGATCAAAGATGTGTGATCAGGAACAAAGATCAGGATTAGGATCACAGCTCAGCAGTCAGAAACAAAGAAACGCGTGATGTATTTTGTGATCGTCTATCCTTAAATGTATCCCCATCTGATCTTTTACAAAATCGAAAACAAATTGCTTTGTGTTGAAATCTAGGTCATAAAGTACGTTTTTTTTTCTGTGGTGTGTCACAACATTACAGCTAATTTTGGTGCAGGTACTGTATTTATTTTGGAGGATTCCATGGCAAATATACTGAGTTCTCTCCATGAGATTTTACAGATGACATGAATGCAGACGTGCAGACACAAGGTTTGAAGTTCATGCTGCATTCGTTGGAAACTGGGAACTCGGAATGGCTGACTTACAACTCGGAAAAATATGTTGAATAAAGCTATGATAAAACATTAGTCTCCCTACTGTCTCATTTTGGCAAAACCAGGTAAAAACATTGGAACTGTAACTAATATTAGTATTGCTAAATGACACAGCAGACGTGCGTGAGAGTTGTCTTACCTGTCCAGCAGATATCCAGCAAAACCTTTGTGAGCAATATGTTCAGATTTAACCCGAGTTCTTTGCAACAGGATTTCTGGTGGCCTATGTTTATTAGTTGTGTCTGTTGCTGTCTTTCTATTTATATTTTAATAGTTTTTTTTGGCACTTTCAGTCACAATTAAAGGTCTACTGCGATTCTTTGGCTCCATAAGGCTAACACTGTACCGTAGCAGTGCCTTTTGACTCTCAAACAGAGTTACTCAGTGTGTCATGGTGTCTTGTCAGAGTTTTTGCCCATGTGGTTCAAAAAAATTTTTTTTTCCAGAAAATGTGACTTTTGGTCATATTGATGTTATATGAATGTGACGCCTTTATTTGAATACTATGGAACAAAATTATAGTGGTGACAAGTAAAATTCTTTTTATGATTTAAATTGTAAAAATTTCAAAGGGTCTACAGGTTAAATGTATTTTGGTCCAGATCCAGTTAATGATCCAGTCCCAGTGGATTAAAATGTATTTTGTGGACTGAGGTGACCCATTAGAGTGTGCTAAGGATTCCAATTTGATTTGGAGCATAATTAAAGAGGACTGGGGGCTTGGTGGAGGTATGCGCTCCACCGAGTGCCCTTGTTTGTCACGGGCCATATCCATGACGGAGAGGTATCATCGAATTCACTTTGTTTTTTGAGAAAATGATTGAAATATTAAGAAATATAAACGTGGACCTTGCTTGATTGAACAAGAATCCATGTCTGGATTTGAATCAGTAGCAACATTTAATGGCTTTTCTTGATGGATTTCATGGAACGTTCAGAGTAAGTCTCTTGACAAACAAATGCTGCTGGAGGTGAACATGTCTTTCTAAACCATGTCTTTGCACAATATCGAGCGTGCAACCTGAGCATGCTTATCATTGGAAGGGACGGAAACAGACGTAAATGCTTCCATAGCCGCAGGCACGCATCTCCCACAACAAAAGCAATGAGCTACTTGATTTCCTGTGATGTCAAAACCTGCAGGAAAAATCAATACGAAGAATGAAACCTTATTTACACACACCATAGACCACGGCTCGCTGCAACATGTCAACAAAGTATTAATGATTCAGGAGAAGATTGCTTTTAGAAGCTAAGTGGGGAATTAAATGATGGAAGCTCTATTTTTAGCCACAAACACACACTGGTGAGCAGGGACGCCTTTTTACCGAGACAGATGTTTTTGTATTTTTTTTAAAGTTCAGATTTAGCTCAAAGGTCCCCTGTAGCCTGAATCAAACAGACATTTGCCATTCTTAATCTCAATCCAGCGCGCACGCCATCGTGCTCGCTGATGCATAATTGCATGCGCACATGTACATGAATGTGACTGTCGTGTGGGCTGGGCTCACTTTGTGCCCCTTGCTGACAAAACAAAGCACCAACAATCACATCAACTGCAACTTAATTTGTGTCACCAACCAAAAACCATTTAAACGAGCATTCAGAGAATTCATAGTCTCGTTCGTAGCCATCTCCCCATACATGTGTTGGCAAATATTATAAAACAAAGTCGCAGCGATGGAAAATTATTATTGAGTTGATCACAACAAATCACAATCAAAAGAAGTTGGTAAAGTTAGTATAGTCTCATTTATAAACAGACGTGCATATCATGATCATACAAACACAGCTTACTGGTCATTAGAAATCATAATAATGTCATATAATGACATCATTGTGACATCACATATACATTAGAATGACATTCTATTTTCTGATTTATATGCACTCTAGATCATCCTTCAAGCTCTTGTAGTTTCAGGGTTACTGAGAAAAATGTGGTTTTTGGCTCTTATACTGTCACATGATGGCATATAGTGAGGTCATGACTTAATGTGGTGACATCATCATGATGCAACATATAGATGAGCAGATGGTGTTCTGTTTGCTGATTCATATGCATTTAAAATCATACTCCTAGCTCATTTTGTTTTGAAGATATTGCGGAAAATGTGATTTTTAAAAATCATTTAAAGTCACATGGCTTAATGCGGTGACATCATCATGATGCCACATATAGATCAGCAGATGGTATTCTGTTTTGCTGATTCATAGGCCTTTGGGATAATCCTTCTTGTTCTCTTGGTTTCGAAGTTATTGTAAAAAAATGCGATTGTCAGACTGTTCAATGACCTTGATTGACCTTGACCTTTGACCTTCATATTAATGTCATGCTGAGATGTTATGACGAGCAGTCCACATATGCAGTTTGAATGAAATCGGACAAGCAGTCCCTGAGATATTCATCCAGACAAACACACACACAAAGTGATTGCAACAGTCTGGTGAACCCCTCCGACTAATTGTGCACAACTCTTAACGAGGAGTCCGTCTCCACACTGTAATCGGTTAAGAATTTCCTTAAACTTCGTTGGCATGTTGCAGTCGGACTGTGCAGCCGGAGCCATTCTCGCCTGCATCGCTTAGATACCTCTGAGTGAAACGTTTGTTGAGAGAAACATAAAAGGTTTGCTCGCTGGACGTTTTTGCCCTCAGGGGTACAAAAACTCAATAGCTAGCTAGCTGGCTAGCCGTCTCTCCTTGAGTGCACCTGTGCTTTCCTCGTGGCAGACACTGAAAATTGAGGTCACGATCCTAGTGAGTATGTGAGTCAAGATGCCTGTGTGCTGAAATGTCTCTTTTTTCCTCGTTGCAGTGTACACCTGCTTCAAATACACAGTGTATTCAAGTTATTCCTACGACAACATAGGCTGACGTGCTGAAGACTCTCTGCTGTAATCAGACTATAATTTGAGCAACGTGTGTCTGTTTGTTCCCCTGCTCCTCCCGGGTCCTTTGTACAATTTCCACCAAAGGTGGTGTGTGGTTGAAGGTCAAACCTGGGATTTCCATTAAAGGGTTCGTTTCACCCAAAGGTCACGGTCATTGGGGTCAGAGGTCAAAATTTGGATATTTTTTTCCTCTCCAATTTGCACCAAACTTGGCAAACACATTGGTGGGTTCCCAGAATTCCCAAGGTCAAATTTTCCAAAGGTCAGTCTTTGGGGTTAAGGTCAGGATCATGTCTGTGTGTCTTTTTGTTAGCCTACTCCTCCCAGGTTTTTTTGGCCGATTTCTAGCAAGCTTGGTATGTGGATTAAGGTCCACCCGGAAAGGTTTCATTTTAGCAAGGGACACTTATGAGATGAAGTCAGGTAAAAGCCACTGTTTTTTTTAAATAGTGGGCACTAGCTGAGCTGAAACATGTCGCGGTTAATTGCAGTTAATTGAATATTTACACCAGGTACATAAGAGCAGGTGGTTCTGTGGCATGGGGAGTTGGACTACCAACCTACTGACTGGGGTTCGATTCCAGGCGTGTGCTTCAGGCTACCTGTCTGTGTCCTTCAGACTCTCACCCACTTCACGCTACGGTATCTGGAGATGAGAACCGGCCCGATGGGCCTCACGGCCTGTGTAGGACTTACTTCTCTTCTACATCAGAGTTGCTCAAAGACTAGAGTCCCCTGTCAAAGTACTGGAACAACCAGGCCAATTCATTTGTATTTGCCATGCAGTGAAAACACAAGCAGAGGCTGCTTTGGTGGACAAACCATCTCATTACCAGTGACATGTAACTTCAGCCACACCTGATCCTAATTGTCCCCCATCGCCCTGGCGGGGGGGGGGGACGTAGAAATGCGTGTGTTCGCACGCGCATGTGTCCTGGTGATACGCAGTACTTGCAATAACTTTCCATACATTCAGTGCATGGGCAACAAATTTGTACCACAGATGCATCCCATGGAGGTCTTGGATGAGTTCAATGATAAGTGACCTGGACCTACTTTCCAAGGTCACAGAGCAAAAACCCCAAAAATGACAGTACTACATATAGTACTTACAATAACTTTCCGTACAATCAGTGCACGGCCACCGTGCGATGGGGGACACAAGGCCTTCAGGCCAATATCCCATTTTTTTCCATCATGCAAATGATGATTAGATTATTCCCTGCAACAAGTCCAGTCAGCTGGTAGACAAGCTACATGCAACTCCAACCACACCTGCTCCTAATTTCCACCAGCCATCCAGCAGGAGGCAGTGTTCAGCAGGCAGCATGCATAAAGCAAAACAAAGTTGCTTTTTGGATTAATCCGGTGCATCACCGTTCACCAGATTTTAATGTTTATCCTCACAATCCGAATGTTAAAACTCAATTTTCCTCTTGTCCAGACAAAGTGCCGACACGATGTTTCCTCAAGCAGATTTACTCACATCACCGACGCTCGCAGTTTGGCTGTTCCTCGACAGCGGGCACAATATATCGTGGACTGTTTGGCCTATCGGGTGGCTTTCAGTGTGTCAACACGACTGGTCACGAGCAGGTGAGAGACAGCTGAGGCCAGCAGGACGACGGCGAGAACAGCTGATCCCTGCAGAACCAGCTTGGAACTGACCCAGATGAGGATGCGCCGCTGTATTCGGGTCCCTGAGGTAATCTAGCCTGGACATTATCTGCTTCGCTGCTTCTTTGCAGCATCTGGAGCGCTTCACCACCTGCTTTAAATGGCCTCATGTCACTCCTCTGCCTACTTTAAAAAAAAAATAATAAATCCGGTTTGTTTGTTTATCCGCAGACTCGCTCGAGTTCACACGTCAGTGACACGTCAGAGCTGGAAGCATGGATCATCTTTGTTTGTCTGAACTCGTGTCACAACACATTTTCTCCAATAAACCAGTTACAGCAGCTAAAAACTAAAAAAAAGCTAAAAACAAAAAACTTCTAATTCACGCAACAATTAGTCGTTTATTGTTTTTACTCTCATCATTTTGATGCCAGGAGTATTTTTTAAATTGCTACTGTTTTGCTTCCTGGTGTTTAATTAATTGTGCTTTATTGGTTCTGATGCAAAACGTGCTTTTGATAGATTTTAGCCAAAAGCACATTTAGGTTTGACTTTAAAAATCAAGTTCCAACGTCATACTATGATTTCTGAACGGTTTGTTCCACTACGCCTCCAAGGTGCCTGGATCAGTTTCCACCAAACTTACTGTGTGCATGCAGGTGGACCCCAGAATTGCCCATAAGGGGTTTGTTTTGAGGTAAAGGTCAAAGTAATTGGGGTCAAAGGGCAAATTTGTGTCTTTTCTGTCTGTTTGTTCCCCTAATTCTCCCAGGTGCTTTGGCTGATTTCCACCAAACTTGATATGTGGATGAAAGTCAACCTCAGAACTGTCCTTAAAGTTTTTTTTTTATTTTGTAAAGGTCAACGTCATTGGGAAAAAGGTCATAATTATGATTTTTCATTCTGATGTCCACCAAACATGGCACACATATCTAGGTGGGTTCTGGAATTACCCAGGCAACATCAAATTTACCAAAGGTCAATCATTGGGGTCAAGGTTATTGGGGTCAAATGTCAGACTGTGTAGCTGTTAAGGCCCAGTCACACTATGACGTTTACCTCAGCGTTTGGTGAACGCGGTAAAAGGGAGAGAAAATTGGCCAAACTTCAGGAAAAAAAATCACGTTCCCGGAGTTTGGTAGCGAACCTCAAACGCAGCACGGCATTCCACACCGTGGCGCTAGCGGAGGCTAGCAGAGGCGGCCGTTAGCCAGCGCTCCATTAGAACAAGTGGGACTTTTGCCAACGTGGCAACATGCAGCAGAGGGGTTCGGCACACCACTGTCCAGTGATTCTGAGCAGACAGGGCGAAGCAGCACGCAGCGTAGACGACTGCACCAGTAACTTCGGTTAGCGGATGCTAAGGGATGCTAACAGATGCTACCGAAGGCTAACGAAGGCTACCGTGGTTGTAGCGGAGATTAACTTTCTCTACCGGTCTCCAACGTAGCCACAGGTACGTCGGCAATCACCGAAATATTTTCAACATGTCGAAAATTTTGGACGTGTTCGATGTTCATCAGCGAACACCGGCGAAGGCCAGCAGAGGCGACTGGAGGCTAGCAATCGCCGACGAATGCAAGTAAGTTCATCTACATTGGCCCAAACGCCTAGGTGTGACTGCGCCTTTACCGTCTTCATGCCTGTGGGTACTATTACTGAGTTAAACTGAACTGCTGGTTTCGAAGAAACCTGGGAAAGTGCAACAACTTTACTGTCTTGTTCAAACAGTTATAATGTTACTCTGTCAAATATTTACACAGATGAGGCTGGTGTTGCCAGATCTCATGAGAGAAATACACAGCCATGTCTATGAAAACAAGCCAATGAGAAGGCCAAACCTGCGAAATTCCAACATTCTTACCTTACTATGTCATAAAGGTCATGAAGAAATACTTACTAATAGACTCAAGCTTTATTCTGTAGGGGTTTCCCAACCACTTTATAGACTGCTAGCCCCAAACTGACATTTTTGGAACGTACACGTTATATAATGAAAGCCAAATAAGAGATGGTGTGAACAGTTCTGTCTCTGTTGCTGCAGGTAGTAAAGTTAATGTGTAAAGCTCGTTCTGATAACACATTTTCTTGAATGTGCTTTTATTGTGAAAGTAATAGCATTATTGTCATTGTGGCACAACAATGTAACCAGCGCTTAGCCAGTGTAGAAGCTTCAGACGGGATGACACATCATGATTGGGATGTGTCTTGTCTGGTCGGCTCATGTCGGGAGTGGACACAATAATAGCAAGCAGTGTGTGCCAACGGGTCACTTGATACGAGATGATTTTTTTATTTTTTTTTACCCCTCTGCGGTTGCCAATGTATTTGATGCAGTTTTTCTTTGTGTTTTTATTAATATTTCAGCACCAGAACATTCAAAGGGTTACTACAAATTCACAAACTACACTCAGAATTCAGACGGACACAGTTAGGCTCAGAGACACAATAATGACGCGGACCCATGTGGTCTTCTCAGGATTGCTGGACTGGCTGTGAATGACCCATCATCTCATGATAAGATGGAAATGAGAGCTGATAATTTGTAATTGCAGGAACTGTTTGAATGATGATTCTGCGATGTTCTATTGCTGATATATTAATAAAAACAGCTTCAAACACGCCGGCGAGTTGATGGACCCCAGAGGGATGGGAGAAAGCAGAGAACATGAATGTCAGAGTAAATGCTGCTAGTTAGATTCTTTTGCTTTGTACGCTATCCCTAGTTGCCCATTCGCTGTCAGAGACAATTGTGGCAATAACAAAGAGAGAAACCCAGCATGTGGGTCCAAGCACTGATTTCAAGATGTCCTGACTGCAGACATTATGAACGCCTGGTGGCCAAGTTGGAAAAGGAGGATTCCACTAAAGAACTTCATAAGAGTGCACTTGGATGCGCCTTCCGTTTCCTTGTGCACCGCGTTCTTAGCCAACATGTCACTTCTTGACAGCGTGCCGGGAAGCGTTTATGCGGTGTTTTTGAACATTCTCAAAACTCCACAATTGCACCTGAACACCATGAAATCAGGTCGGAAAGTCTCGGTTTCTACTGACACGTACCGAACAGCACATTGCCGACCAGATTTCCTACGAGATCGGTTTTATTTCCTGTTGGCTCGTCCCATCTGGGACCAGCTTTAGCTAAAGTCTGACATTAGTTCATGTTTTCCTAAGAACAGATGTAAGCTTTGTTTTTCTGGAAATTGTTTCGAAATGTTGCATGTCTAAAGTAGCTTCTACGCAGAGCAGGTGTCTCCGTGGGCTTGGAGTTGGACTACCAATATACAGACTCGGGTTTGATTCCAGGTCTGTGCCTCGCCGTGTTCGGATGTGTCCAGCTGTATTTATGCAAAATTTTCGGGGCTGTACGATTCTTAACCTCCAAGAAAAACGCAACAGGAACAGGTAGCTCAGTGGGTTAAGGAGGTGGGCTACAAATATGTAGACCTGGGTTCGATTCCCTCATGCACATCTGCATTTTCCCAGTCCGCCCAGCTATACATGGCTCCAGGTTTTGGCTGAGAAAGTAACCTGTGATGGACTGACAAACTGTCCAGGAACAGTTGTAGACTCTCATCCACTTCGAACTATGATATTCGGGGATAAGCACCGGCCTGACAGGCCTCATGGCCTGTATTGGACTTCCGTCTTCGCATCCAAAGCAGCTTCTCTCACGTGTGACAAAGCTTGATAAAGCAGAGTGAGTCAAAACGACAATGACTAATGACATCTTTACTAGTTGGGGGCTCTCCAGGGAAAAACAATTTTCTGGGGAATATAAAAATAATCTGCTCTGGAAGGACGTGTTATCAGGTAGCAATGATGATAAGTAAAGCTCTACTCAATGCAATGAACCCAAAAACAAGGAGAAGTGTATCGTGCTTTAGCCTTACAAATATGAAACTTAAAAAAACAAATCCAGTAATTTAAGAGGTCTTTCTGCTGTTGTAGAATGTGTGTTTGTTGTACTCCGGCCTGCCTGTGTGTATATTTGTGTCATATTCATGCAGTTTATTAAGTCAAAACACTGCATTTGGCCAAAACCTGTCTGCTGCATTTTGAAGGATCTGAATGTTTCCAAACGGAGGCTTCCCATTATAATTGAGAAAGGCAGAGCCAACAAGAAAGTAGTGCGCCAGTGTTAATACAGTCATCTTTCTGCCTGAGGGTTAAACTTTAATGATGATGCTTTGCACCCGGATGTGAAAAACATGTATTCATATCCCAATTAAAATGTTCTGGAAGAGCTTGTGCATCCAAACAAGACACATCAAATTTTTTTTTTTTAAATTATGTTTTAACAATGTTGAGCCAAAGACGCCACTGAAAATTGTGTTTTGTGACTTTTGAGTGATTGCTGAAGAATCAAGCAAAACAATCCACATACTTTCCAGGGAACATGTTGCGTGTAATCTGACAAGTGATTTTAAATGCTGTAAGCTGATGTGATGCTGTACCTGAATGTAATTTGAGAATTTTATTGAATACACTGTGAATGTGAAGCAGTCAGGCTGTGTGGATCAATAGCTGCAGACTGGACTGCTGAAGTAGCAGAACAGCATAAAGGCTAAATGCTACTTCCTTCCCTCAGAAAACTAACCTGGAACTGATATGACTGACAGGTAAAGTTTGGAACATCTAAACTGCCAACCATATCAAGGGCATAAAGAAATTGGTAAATTATATTTAGGGCTAGTCATTTTTAAAAATATGCATTTCATTATAAATTTTAATTAAAATAACTGTTAATTTATGCTTTATATTACTTTATATTACTGAAAATACACGTGTTGGAATAATAAACATTACAGGAAGAATAATGTGCATGTGAATGAGTGGGTTCAGCACAAAGCTGTGGAAATTCTGTGCAGCCTGGATGGGTTGTTGAATATAAATTTAAACACGCTTTGTTATGGAATTAGGGAATGAAATGAACAGCTGTGTTCAAGATCAGGAACTGAAGAGAGAGCAAGATGCTCTCTGGCACTCACAGTTGAACCAAACAAAAAGTGGCTTCCTCTGACCCCCCCCCC
>OMMV01181875.1:0-14528 GCA_900302635.1 Chatrabus melanurus
GAGGGCTTCTTTTATACTAGTAAGTATGAATGTAACCATAAAAGTATGAATATCACAGAGAAAATCACTTTATGAACAAAGAATATTGTAACTTAAATATGTAAAATATCAATAGAGGGGGAGTTTGCATGTTCTCCCCGTGTTTGCGTGGGTTTCCTCCGGGCACTCCGGTTTCCTCCCACTTCCAAAGACATGCAGGTTAGGTGAATTGGTGACTCTGACTTGACCGTAGGTGCGAATGTGTTTGTCTGTCTGTGTGTCGCCCTGCGATGGACTGGCGACCTGTCCAGGGTGTACCCCGCCTCTCGCCCAATGACTGCTGGGATAGGCTCCAGCACCCCGTGACCCTTAATTGGATTAAGCGGGTATTGAGAATGGATGGATGGATCAATAGAGGGCCGCCATCTTGATGACGTCATTTGACCATGTTCCCCCACAGGGAATCAGGGCAATTTTGGATTGGGAGGTTGTCAGGACATATACTTTTGAAAAATACTAAAATTAGCTGGTAGTACGCCAGTTGCCGGTTCACCCCCATATCCACCCTCAATCTGCAGCCCTACTAAGAAGTAATGACGTATTGAACTTTGCAGTTTTTCAGGAACACTCATTTATTAGTGCCACATTCCCCCTTTTAAAGCCCCATATCTCATAAACTAAAGAAGCTACAAGCCTAATATTTTTTACACTGTTTGTTCAGTGCAGTGACATTGTTACATGAAGTAGGAAGCAAATTCAAGATGGTGAGTGTGTAGGCCTCTATTGATTTGTCTTGGAATAAACCCACTGCAAGAGCATTCACTGGCTACTTTTTGTGAATTGGCACATGGATACATGCAGTAGCGCTGTAAAAAATTAAAGTTTGTAACTGTTACTTATGTTTATTTCCAATACATGGGTGTATGAAGGGGGACCCAAAAATATCCCAAATGGGACTATAGGGGGTGATGTAGCTGCATTATCTGGCCAAGCATATGTGTCAGTTGTCCACATTTTGTGAATTTACTTAACTTATCTCATACTATGGTGTAAATCTTTTTTTTTCTGACTGTACTATTGATAACGTGAACCTTGACACACATGATGCCCTGACCCACCAGTTCATCTACATCACCCTCTGATACATACGACATGCACTTTATTTTTTTTATAACATTAAATTAAAAAAAGAATAGCCACCTGACTTCTTAATTATTATGTCTATTTATAAACGTGCTTTGTCCAATAGTTTTTTGCTGTTTTTTTGCTGTACATGCTGCTTCTGTGCCAATGGAGAGCGAGTGATCTGAAGATTTCTCATTCCATCTCTTAATTATAATGCAACACCCATCCTACTGACTTATTAATTAATTTGTTAATTTACTTATAAATGTGTGCTTTCCAATAGGTAGTTTTTGTTTTTTTGTTTGCATGTCTTGCTTTTGTGCCAAAGGTGAACAAGCAGTCTGAAATGCTTACATGCAAACTCACAGACTTTATAATTACTTTGTGGATTTACTCACAAATCTACCGGTATGCCATGGCGAACGTGTGCAGTACAGAACACAAAGGAGAGGTGCTGACATGAACAGAAAGAGATTTATGTGTTAGCAGACTGATACAAAAATTCCAAGTACCAAAATATTCAGTTTGCAACTCTGCTGTTGTAGAGGTTGACTGTCTTCCGTAAATTTTTTTAAGTGATTATAGAATTGATTAACTGATTAACAACCTGTTTCCTGTTGCTTGAAATGGGAAGGAACTGCTGCTCGACACGCCTCCTCCTTGGGAGGAAGGGAGAGGTGCATTTTTCATGTCTCTCTAAAGTTGCATTCACACTCTGACGATTAGCCCGGCGTTTGGCGACAAAGTGAAAATTTGATTAATGTCGACCAGCGCCGAGGTCCGCCAGACTCCGCAGGAGCTAAGTCGACGTCAGTCGGGCAATGCTGATGTTCGTTATGGTCCCGGAAAATTTTTCAACATGCTTAAAATCTTCGACATTCATGCTAAAACACCAGCAAGAGTTGAGCTCCGCTACCACTACATCACCCCCTCTAGTACTCCATTACTGCTCCGTTCACCTCCCCCGACCTCCGCTGGTCAATGTTGGAGGCTTGACTGGATGCAGCGCGACGTAGTTCAATGCAGATCAGTGGAGCGCAGTAGAGTCCTAGCGGACCAGTAATGGCCAGAACACAGTTGTAGTGCAGTAATGTCATCTCATGGAATGCTTGGACAACTTTACACATTGTAGCCCTAACTGAGGTCAACGTTCATCAACTTAATACAACCTAGATCATCTTTGATGATTGTTTGCGGACTTTCGCCGGTGCTTGGGGACTTTTGCTGGCGCTTGGGAATGCGACCGGCATTTGGAAACTTGCCACTAGTGTTCACTAGTACCCACGGAACGTGGTCAAGACTGGGGCCGGACCTTGGTATATATAGAGGGACGTGCAGCACTGCCGGTCATTCTGGAGAAGATGGACGACCCGGAAAGGCTGTGACAAGAGTATGAGCTTGAAGTCCTTGAAGTAGCAAGTGACAAAATCACAGAGTTACGTCGAGTTTATATAGGCTACGTCACGTGATGTCTCAAACGTTGAGTCGACGATCAGCTCCGCCAAGCTACGCTACTGCTCGGCGGAGTGTGCCACCCTCCGATGGCGAAAGTTGAACTACATCCTGTAGTAAGTCAGTGGACCGTCATCAAACGTCGCCCTCCGCTGAGCTATGTCAACCTGCGTTGAAGACAGGAAACTTGGACCTCTGGAGCGAGCCTTTTCCACCGTTTCGTAGAGATTTTTGAGAATCCGTTACGTCAGCCAGCATCAGCCACTTCACGTCATAGTGTGAATGGGCCATTACCTTTACCTCACGTAGTAGCAAGTACAAGAAACTTCTCCATTTGCAGAGAGAAGAGCTGCCATCTACAGAACCTGTAAGGGATCCAGATATGGAATTCCATGACATACGTAACAGATGTCTAAAACAGGCCTTTTCATGGCAGGTGTTGTTAATGCAACATGCAGGATAGTGTCAACATGCCCACACAGACCATTGTGAGATGATTGTGGGACTTCGAAGGTTTTTACATGAAACTTCAAACATATGTAGCTTTAAAACGTAGAGAAAAACTGATGCTGCACATCATGACCCCTTTAAAGTACAAAGCTGGATTCTTCATCATGCAGTCTGTACATCAACCACTTTGATTCATCTAAATGCAGCCCTTGTTTCTGCAGTGACCCTGCCATTCGCAGAATGTTAGTTGTTTTTAAGACCTAGTTAATCCCTCTCTCCATCCTCGCTGCCTCTTTCCTCGTTGCTCACGCTCCCTCTCTGATGAGAAGCGACAGGCATGAAGACGCTCCGGATGGATGGGAAGAGACGTGGTGAAGACGGCACGACTGTGATGTGAGCCTATTACGGCAGAAGAACAGGCGCACGGCCTGTTAGTCCACACGCACCTTCTCCTGACCTCCCTTCATCCACCCCACAACCTCGGTCTCCCTCCTGTTCTCCCTTTCATCTCCATCCCACCATCCACCGCAGGCTGCTCCGTGGTGCTGCTGTATGTGAAAAATGTCCACTTGTGGGATGTAAAATGGCATAAAACACAGAAAGTCACAAGAGTATGAGTCTGATTAGTTTTACAGGATTAACAGGAGAGGTTTTGCAAAATGAAAATGTGTTGTGGATGAAACTAAAAATCAATACTACATATGGATAATCACATTTCTCCAGTATCAAGGAAATGATCCAAAAATGTGAAAACATGATGGATTACCGGTGGCAAAATCCTCATAAAATGATTACAATTATGATAAGATTATTAATTTTGATGTTTATGTCCCAAGCAGTTTGGAGCTTTAAGGTGTGTGTGTGTGTGTGTTGAAACGTAAGACATTGTGACACCACACACATTTAAAGGAATTAAATGTGTGTGGTGTCACAATGTCTTACGTTTCTTGCTGGTAAAATAATTTTTTTGTTATTGCGAAATAGGTACACCTTTTAACATCTGGAACTCTATTTCCACTGATGTAATGTACAACCAAAAATCAGAAAAAGTTGGGACGGTGACAGTGATCCTGTCATTTACTTTGACTTCTGTTTCATTGCAACCAGTATGAACCAAAGATATTTCTTGTTTTGTGTGGTCAACTTAATTTCATTTGTTAATATACATCCATTCTTGTATTTAAGGCCTGCAACACATTCCCCCCACCCCCCAAAAAAGTTGGGACAGGGCAATTAAGGGATAGTAATGAGGTAAAAAAAAAGTTATTTCAAACAATTGATGTCA
Source organism: Chatrabus melanurus (assembly GCA_900302635.1). Classification (NCBI taxonomy): domain Eukaryota; kingdom Metazoa; phylum Chordata; class Actinopteri; order Batrachoidiformes; family Batrachoididae; genus Chatrabus; species Chatrabus melanurus. The sequence goes on from OMMV01181875.1 coordinate 4,292, forward strand.
ACAGGTGATTGTAATCATGATTTGGTACAAAAGCAGTATCCATGAAAGGCTGAGCTTTTGAGGAGCTCAGCCTTTCAGATTTTGATGGGCAGAGGATCTCCAGTTTGTCAACAAATGCGTGAGAAAATTATTGAAATCTTTAAAAATAATGTTCCTCAAAGGAAGATCGGAAGGAATTTGCATATTTCTCCCTCTACAGCGCACATAATATCATTAAAAGATTCAAGGATTCTGGAGGAATTTGAATTCGTAAAGCGCAAGGGCGCAAGCTGAAGCTGAACACCCATGATCTCCCATCACTCAGATGACACTGCATCAAGAACAGTCATTCATCAATAGCTGATATAACCACATGGGCAATTGATTACTTTGTGAAACCTTTGTCAAACATGACGATACAGAGTTACATTCACAAATGCCTTATATCGACCTTGTCCAGAAGTGGCGTCAACTTCTCTGGGCCAGGAGGTATCTGGGTTGGACCATCACACACTAGAAACATGTATTGTAGTCAGACGAATCAGTATGCCACATCTTTTTTGGAAGAAATGGATGCCATGTGCTCCTCACCAATGTCAAAAAGGACCATCCAGACTGTTATCAGCAACAAGTCCAACAGCCAGGGTCTGTAATGGTATTTGGTTGTGTCAGAGCCCTTGGCAAAGGTAATTTACACTGCTGTGATGGCAGCATTAATGCAGAAAAGTGCAGTGAGATTTTAGATCAACATATGCTGCCTTTAAGGGCAGTGTGGTGGCCAAGCGGTTAAAGCAGTCGCTTTCAGTGCAGAAGGTTCCCGGTTCAAGGCTACCCCTGCCCATTCTCCATGTAATGTGGAGTTGCGTCAGGAAGGGCATCCGGCGTAAAACTTGTGCCAAATCAACATACAGATCCATATCGGATCTGCTGTGGCGACCCCGAGTTGAAATTGGGAGAAGCCAAAAGGACTTTTTATATGCTGCCTTTAAGACGACATATTTTCAAGGGATGTCCATGCATTTTTAACAAGACAATGCAAAACCATATTCTGCACACATTACAAAGGCATGTCTATGAAAGAAGAGGATATGGGTACTGGACTGGCCTGCCTGCAGTCCTGAACTGTCCTCAATAGAGAATGTGTGGAGAATTTTGAAGTGAAAAATGCAACAATGACGACCCCATACTGTTGCACAACTAAAGACGTGTTTGTAGGAAAAATGGGACAATGTAACACCTGAAATGCTTCATCACTCGGTATTGTCAATGCCAAAATGTCTTTGTGTTGTGAGAAGGAATGGCAACATTAGAAAGTGGTAAATGTTTTAGCATCCTAACTTTTTTTAGGAATGTTTTGCTGGCCTGAACTGCAGGAATGGATATATATTAACAAATGCAATGATGACCACACAAAACATGAAATATCTAAGGTTCATGCTATTAAACTGTAGGAACTAGTGAACCCCTGTGCAGACGTTAACCATGCAGTAGAGTAAATAAGTGTTTATTTGCAGTTAAAAGTCAGGAGGCCCCGTGTTAAGCAGAAATCTCAGGCCAGGGAGATGGATCCGGGTTGAGGTTAGCCAAGAGAGATGAGGTGGGTGCTGGTCCAGCAGGAAAACAGTTGGTGGGGTCCAATGGTGGCAGGAGTTAGGTTTTAGTCAGGGTCGTAGAACTGGGTGGGAGAGAAAACTGAGTTACTAACAGGCATAGACTAGATACAAAGTTCAAAAGCAGACAGTAGCACAACAAAAAAACAAAAACTAACTGCGGTTTGGATTACGATCTGGCAGAGGAGTGACAATGGATCCAGGTATAAATAGACCTCCAATCCGGCTGATGCGGTTTAGCCTGGTGCGAACAGTGTTGATCAGAGACACATGAAATGTGGGATGGATTCTGAGGGATGGTGGCAACTTGAGGCAAACTGCAGATGGACTGATGACATTGTTGATGGGAAAAGGTCCAATAAACCTGGGGCGAGTTTCTTAGAGGCCTCCTTCAGAGGAAGGTCCTTGGAGCTTTGCCAGACTTGCTGGCCAGGGGCGTAGACAGGAGCAGGTGCATGGTAACAATCGGCTTGAGACAGATCCCTGGTCGATGCATGGATGAGTGCATGAGCCTTTTTTCCAGGTCCACCAACAACATCTCAAAGCGTAGAGCAGTTTCCAGTTCTTGGTTAGCCCACTCAGTCTGGCCATTGGTCTGTGGATAGTAACCAGTGGAGAGGCTGACCTTAATGTCCAGGGCTGAACAGAACACTTTCCATACTTGAAGAGGTGAATTGTGGGCCTCTGTCAGAGACGACGTTAGATGGGATACCATGCAGAAGAAATGAGTCACCAGGAGATAATCTAAAGCTATGTGTGACCAGGTATGAGAAAGGGTTGTAACAAGCCAGAGGAATGTTGTGTCGAGGTCTTGCATTGGGCACAGACTGAGCAGGCAGAAACAAAGTCCTGAACGTCTTTCTCCATGGAGGGCCACCAGAAGTGTTGTCAAAAGAATGCCAAAGTCTGAGTAGCACCAGGGTGACAGGTCAGGTGGGTGGAATATGCCCACTGGAGGACATCACAACTGAGGCAATCTGGATGAACAAGGTGTTTGGCAGACCTGGGTCCTGCCTGGACTTGCTGGACTAGGGCAACAATCTCCTAGGTGAAACAAGAAACAATACAGGCGGGTGTGAGAATGGGCTACATTCCTTGCTAAAAACTGTCGCTAGATCGTGGTGGACTGAGGGCACTGAAAAGAGGTCAGGAGGATCTAAAAGAGGTGGTGACATGGAACCAGAAGAGGCAACAGCAGAACGTAAGCAGTTACCATGGCATGACACTCCCCAAGACATAATTTTCGCAGTTAACCAGTCAGTACGTGGATTGTGCAATTATAACCATGGGTGACCCAGAATCAGAAGAGAATTAAGACAATTAATGATGTGAAAACTGATCATCTCTTGATGGTTACCTGATAGACATAGAACTATAGGAACAGCTTTTTTCAGTGATGTGGGAAAGGCTGGCCACTGAGAGCTGTGATGAGAGAACTAAGGGGAATGACCTGAATACCCAAAATGTCATTTTTCTTGCAGCCATCTGCTGTCTTATCATCGTTTCACTACTGATATTGTCTAGTATCCAGTGGATTGTCTTTTAGCAACAGACACTAGAGCTCTTAGGGTTTTCCACCTCGTTAGAGTATCCATCTCCCATGCCCAAAGTGGGTTTGAGTCCAGCGTAGGACAGAAAAAATGCAGGTGTCACATAATGCCTGCAGCCCCTTCTGGTAGGCCTACATTTCAAAAGCATCAATTTTCTGTTGAATAGGGTTACTCATGGCCCGAGATTCACATGGCAATGGCAAATCATGTTGCACATAGCAGACAGATTTTAAGTCTTGTGTTGATTCTTCAGCTTTTCCATATTATTGCCAGGTTTTGAGCAGCTGTGCATATAAAAGCAACTTACATTTAGGATTATTCAATTTTATTTACATATTACTGTTTAAATGACAAGAACATTTGCTATGTGATCATGTTCAATCCATTTAACATGTAAATTCAATGCATTGTATAATGATGTGGCAGCCCATATCATTTTTTCTTTAGCTGGCATGACTTCATTAAATTTAGAAAGCATGTTCTTTGTCATTATGAGACATTCTCTGTCTGGGCCACAGGCCCAAAATAAACGTGTTGATCCAGTACAATTGCCTCTCCTGACGCTGTCAGTTACACGTCAGGATTTCTGCACAATGTCATTATCTACAGGCTCAGTAAAACCACGAATCTCTCATCTTGAGATCTTAGCAGTGTTTCAAAAAAGTCTCAGCTTCAGCGACTGAATCACAGTTAGAAAGGCATAAGGGTCGTCTTCCATTGCCGATTTCCATCCCAACGTCAAAATTTAGGAAATCGGGCCCGATTTTTATAAATTTTTTAAAAATTGATAAAGGCAAAATTGGTGTTACCTACTATTCTATATCTATAACTATAGCCGAATACACCAGAGTACGTACGAGTCGCATTACATGCTTGTTTTTGCACATGCACTGGCGCATATGCAAAATACTACTTCCGTGTTTTCCCAACACTTTTACAAAAAGCTAAAATGTTGCTGTTAACATCTCAAAACTGTCTTTTGTTGAAGAGCTCGACACGCTTTTCATAGGTTTCATGTCACAGAGGAGGATCAGAGGGAGGCTTCTGCTCAGAGAACGGTACGTCCCGATTACAGCATATTGTACCCGAGTGTCATCTTTCACCTACTTTTACGGTTTACCCCCGAACTGCACCAATTAAATCAGACTATTCACGATTTTTGGATCATGATTTATCCCGACGTCACACATTTTTTAAAACATGTTTAAAACTTTCCAAATTACTCCGTGTTCTTCAATGCTACTTTTACCACCAGTTACACCTGATTTCAGAACCCGATTGGGTATCCGATTTTTTTTTTTTTTGGGCCAAAAACGTAGACAATCGGGTATCAAAAATCAGCAATGGGAGATTGCCCTAAGATGTTTGATTGATGTCACTGTATATTATCTCAACAAATCAAAAGATTAAACAGATATGGACGTCTGACTGACAGATAGTTTCTCACATGAAAAAACTTCTTGTGCTGCTTAATAAATTTAAGCTATTGTGAGAAATGTTGGCTTTACCTACTAAATGCTGGTGCAAATACTCATCTTTATATTTTTAAAAATGCAGTGGACTCTACAGTGCACAACCAGGGATGAATCATCCCAGAGAAAAGCTCTGAATTTGCTATAAAATGTAGCCCCACAGTACAAACACATATAAAACATTACAGCAGATGTGTTGAGCCTTGAGCCTTGTAGCCCTTTGGAGGCACAATTTTGCTTGGCACTTCTAAATGAAAAGAAAAAATATTTTTAAGCATAGCAAGTTCAACTCTGAAATTGGCAGTTAGACAAGCATGAATCTGGAGGAGCTTAAGAATATATAGTTTGTAGCTATGACAGTTATGTATGTGCATATGTAGCAATGATGATCGCTGGACAAAGGTGTTTGGCAATGCTGATACCTTTGCAGGAGAACAAAGGTCCATGTTTTTAGGGTCCTGGTGCTTCTAGTCTTACTATGTGGTTGTGAGACCTGGATGCTAAAGGCGCAGCCACACTATGACGTTTGGGCCAACGTGGATGAACGTATTTGCAAAGATCGGTGTCCGCTGGCCGCTGTTAGCCTCCGTTGGTCTACGGCAGAGGCCAACGGAGGCCGAGGGGAGGCCAGAGGACACCGACATTTACAAATGCATTCGTCCACGTTGGCCCAAATCTCATAGTGTGACAGCATCTTAACCAGTGACTGGATGTCTTTGGAAATGGGTCTCTCCAGGGGACCCTTTGGTATGGCTTGAATGAGTTTGTGTCAGATGAACGGTTAATTAGGAAGACTCTGAAGTGTATGTTTGCATTTTGAGGAAACGCTTCTCTGGGCATGATTCAGCACGCAGCTGTATCAGAGTTGAGCACTCAAACAACTGGATAATGCAAAGGGGATGGCAACCTGGCCATGGCAGATAGATGGCTACTTTTGGGAGGTTGGAATGGACAAGATGTCTGCCTGTGTGGTTGTCAGCCAGGAGCTATGGCGGATCCGTAATGTGGTGGATTTGGCAATACATGGCAAAACTGCACACTTCAACGCCTGACTTTTCGTGGCCTAGAATCTTAACACTTCAAATTCAATTTCTGTTCAAAGAACGGAAGATATTAGTTGGATGCGGTGACACATGGCAGCAGTGCATGCCCCCTTAGTGGAGCTATCCTGTTCACACACAACCAACAATCTCTGCATGCACTATTGCTGCGTGTGGGTGTAAAAAATAAATAAATAAATAAAAATGTGTTAATAAGAAACATGCTATACCATCTCACACAAGAATACTGTATGTGATATATGCTTTTCAGCTGTTTTGACAGGCAGCCAGTCATTTTCTATAATGAACTGTCCTGTTTTGACTGATTGAGCGTGAGAGTTGATGCACAGACAACCAGGTCATGTGTGTGGGTTGATTGTGCATGCATGTGTTTGTCCGTTAAGTGTGCAGTATTTTTGTGCGTGCAGAGGAATAGGTGTTGGAGTTGAAAGCCAACCTTAACTTCAAGCGGTAGAAAATCAGGCCATAGATCATAGCTCAGGTTCTATGCTGAAGGTATGCTCGCACTGTTGTTTTTTTCGCTGTGGGCCATGAGAGTTAATGATGTGTTTAAGTGCAAACAAATTGCCCACAGGTGTATGACTCCCAGATTGAGTGTTTGCTCAGTTTGACTCTTTGGTTGCTTTGTGTAGTCGGCCCCTGGCTATTCTCTGCAGCCCCTCAGGGTGTTCCTGAGATAAAAGCTTCTGGTAAAGTCTCATGCCTAATCTCTGAGTATAGCCTCTTCACCACTGCAAGTATATCTCACATTATGTCACTTCCAACAAAGTAATGTCTTGAAAGTTTACATGAGATGATCCATTTCTTACTTGATGTGTGAAGCCTAATATGGTTTCACATTTACTAGCTTCAGAGACGGACTGAAAATGCAGGTTGGGCTGTTTTCAGTTCGCCTCTGATGCAGTTTGTTTGGTGCTCAAAGGATCATTTATGGACAGTGTGATAACACTTGTGCATATGACATTCAGGTCAAGACAATATGGGAGCATGCACTGGTGTCGCGTGTCACCACATCCACAACATCACGGAACTGCCTTGGGTCCTGGATCGCAACCACCCATGCAGACAACCAATCCATCCCCACTTCTCAAAAGTAACCAGCTATCTGCCACAGGCAGGTGAAACATACGCGTCCCCTTGGCCTTCTCCAGCTGCTGGAGTCCTCAACACTGAGGCACGTATGTGCAGGATCATGCACAGAGAAGTGCACCACATGGCCAAAATGTTGAAGGGGATGCTACCCCACAATACAAGTGATACTCCTCATCTGAGTCTCCTTAAGTAACTGCCCGTTTGACACAAAGCCATTCCAGTGGTACCCAAGGATCCTCCAAAGAGACTTGGTACAAAAGATATCCAGTCGTCACCTTAGATCACTGGTAAGCATCCAAGTCTCACAACCATACAGTAAGACAGGAAGCACCAGGACCCTAAAGACTTGGACCTTCATTCTCCTGCAAAGACATCGGCATGCGCTTTATTTTTTACTTTGTGGCACTGTATTTTATGTATCTTATGTGTGTGCGCCCTGGGCATGGTCTCTGCATCCTCCAGCCCACAGGTGATCCTTTTTGGGGGTTGTTGGCAGGATTGGCATTTCAGCTGTCATAAAAAATACCTTGCAAAAGCTATACATCAAAAAAGTAAGAGTGTTGTTTGTACTCTCTGTGGGAGTAATTCTGCAGCTGCCTTCCATCAGAGGGTAGCCCCCAAGATGAAGGGCATGGGGGAAAGCCATTTGGAGCCTCATCTCTGGACAAGAACAAACCACAGGAGCGCACCAAGGGTCTTGTCTTTGGAGGATAGTGGTTGGTGCGGTACTGAGGGGTCATCCACTACATGGCAGTGTCCAAACCTGAGGCGACTCATGTGGGTGGGCACCTGGAACATCCTTTCCCTTAGCATATGACATTAGCACAAATAAAAAGCTATAATTGCCTGCTAGAGTTCTGTGATTTGCTTGAGGCATGTCCCTGCCTGCATCCCTGTATGTACAGTCACAGACATAGGTAAAAACATTCAAACTCAATCTTCCCAAACTGCACATATTCCATTTTATCAAACAATATGTGTTAATTCAGTTATGTCTACTTTATTTGCAAATAAAATTATTTACAAATGGTGTTAGCGGTCAATATAATGGATTTCCATGGTAGTGTGTTCACAAAACTATTTAAAGACGTCAAAATAATTCATAAGCTTTCTCTACATGATTATTTCTCACCAGTAATGACACAGCCATCCATCCATCCATCCATCCACCCATTTTCCACCACTCAGGTTGTGGTGGCACACTGTAAACCCAAATAAGTTAACAGAACTTAAAACATTAAGGCAACTGATTACCTTAAATTTTTTAAGTTGATTAACTGAAAAGTCAAAGATTTTCAGAGCTTAAATATTTGGAGTATGTGCTACATGTGCCTTTTGATTACAGTTAAATTGTGCTTAATAACTAAAATATTTTCAGTTACTGTGACTTAAAGTTTTCAATCACTTCTCCTATGAGATTAAATTAATAGAACTAGAAATTAATAACTCCATAAACACACTCTTTTGAATTAACTCAACATTTATTAGTTTCATTTGTATCAAGTAAGGTCTTTTGGTTTCTCCCTTTTTCACTCAGGGTTGCCACGGGAGAGCTGATATGGATCTGCATGTTGATTTGGCACAAGTTTTACACCGGATGCCCTTCTTGACACAACTCCATATTACATAGCGAATGGGCACAGGTGGTCTTGAACCAGGAACCTTTTGCTTTGGAAGCAAGTGCGCAAACTGCTTGGCCACAACACTGCCCCATTAGTTTTGTTTGTAGTCTTTTTAATTAAACTTAAGTCAAACGTTTTGACTTCTGAAATTCAAAATCATCTGACTCAACACTTAAAAACTTTGTGGCAATTCATTGCCTCAATTATATTGAGTACAGCTAACTTAACACACCTTGAGTAAATGTCTTCTTTGCAATAGGCTCATTGCCGCCACCTTCTGCTTGGGAGTGTAGATCAAAGATTAATTCCTACCCATTAATCATATCATTAATCAATCAACAAATCTCTACTGCTCAAACCATTTGGCAGCTTCATTACAATTTTAATGTACAGCTCCTGAACTCCAGTCTCCCTAAATTCCTTCATATATTGTCTTTCTTGATCATATTTAGTATAATTTGTGTTTGCATGCATAATAGTCTCCTCAGCACATAAATCAATTGGATGCATTCTTATTAGGCTTATCCCTCACCACACACACTATATTGCTGTTACTGATTTCAGATGCACTAATCTGAAGGTCACAATAGAAATAAGTAAAGTGAAATTATAGTTTTAACTGGTGCTTATCCATAATTCAGGTTAATCAAAAATTGTCAGTTTAATAAACTCAAATGGATGAAAATGTCATAGTATGTCAAAATATTTAAGTTAGTAGAATATTCTTTCAAAATTAAGTTTACGCTACTTAATCTAATTATTTTGAACGTTTGGGTTTACAATGCAGCAGTGTAAGTCGTCCAGATGTTCCTCTTCTCAGCTCCTCCTGGTGGCGCGCATGCCGTTAGCAGACCAGATGGGATACACAATCATTCAAATGCTGTCTTTATCTACCCTGAGGTCTTCTCCCAGTTGGAAGTACCCAGAAAACAACCAACTAAGCGGCATCCTGATAAGATGTCTCATCCAACTCAAGTGACTTCATTCAGTGGAAAAGAGCAGCAGTCCTACCAACTCATTTGGGATGTCAGAGCTCTTTAACCCATCAGCAAGGATGAATCCAGTCACCCTGAAAATAATGAGCTAAAAAAAAGTTCTTTAATTTTTGAGTAATCACAAACCACAAGAAACAAAGTTAAAATATTAACGATGTTGGTTGTGGAGGCAACATTATCCTGGGACTGGTATACACAATAAACACCTCCTTAGGGTGGAATGGAAAAAACAAAATGTTAACTGAGATATAACCACAGAAGACTGTTGAACTTTGGTGGAGGTATGCTATCTATGAGTGCTCTTGTAGTTCTTTCTGCTACACTATCATGGTTAACATCGAGATAAAATACAGTTGTGGTCAGAAGTTTACATACACCGATCTTGGCCATGAACGTCATGGTAATTTTGGGATGTTAATAATTTCTTTGAACTGTTCTTTTGCAAGGGTGGAATGATTGTACAGCAGACATCATTAATGACTCTAAAGAAAAAACAAGAATTGGGTGCACAAGTTTGAATTTATTTGAGAACTTCTCTAATCCACACAGGGTCAAAATTATACATACAGGCTCAAATATATACATACATTCACTTAAATCTTTTAATAAGTGGTGCTGAAGGTTCTACAATGTCTTTTAACGTGACACGGCAAAGGCCTATTAACTCCTCGTTAGTGATCATGATTGACTACAACTGGTAGTTTCTCTTTCCCAGCATAAAAAGGATGTGTTTGACAGCAGTCAATGGACTGACCAATGGGAAGGTCCAAGAAACTCAGTGAATATCTAAGAAGGCGAATTGCAGATTTATACAAGTTGGGAAGGTCTCTTGGAGCCATTTTTAAACCACTGCAGA
>OMMV01181876.1:7063-19514 GCA_900302635.1 Chatrabus melanurus
CGAGCAGAAAAAGTCACTTGCACTATCCATCCATCCATCTTCAATACCCGCTTACTCCAATTAAGGGTCACGGGGGTGCTGGAGCCTATCACTTGCACTATAATGGTTGCAATTTTATTTTATAATAGGGTATTGAGAACTGTAGTTTATATAATTCAAATAAATAATTAATGACTTTTCTGTATTCCAGTCCTCTCTTCATCTGAATTGCTTCTGCAGTGATGTCCAAGTCGGCACATCTGACCTTGAACATGGGCGAACAATTGTTTAATTAAATTAAATCTCACCGATTCCTCACCCAGCTCTGGAAAATTAAAGATAACTGCACAAAAATGGAAAATAATCTTTTCTCATGCAGTGTCTGTCAGATCACTCCGGGTTTATTTGCCTGCGCCGCCGTTCACTGCTCTGTTATCTGCCATTAGACTCTGTGCCTGAAACCACCTTAAAGCGAGTGAAAAGAAAGCAGCCAGTGGAAACGGTTATGTGAGCCTGTTGATGATTTGTTGACATAAAACACTGACCCTGAGCACATTCGGTAATCGAATGAAGGCTGAAAAGAAATGAGAGAGGTGGTGCACAAGTCACCTGCAAAGTGAGTCCATGCAGAGCTTCTCAATCTGCGCTGAGAAAATAGTGTATCATTGTGATATTACGCAGTAACTATGTCATGATGACATGAAGTTATTTAACGCGCCTGTAAAGCAAATTCAGAGATTTGCTTCAAAACACATCATACATGTTAGAAATGCTTTGCTGATCACGTGTTAAAATGTGTTCAACCATGTGTATTTTTGTATTTGGAGTTTGACTGGATTTTTGTGTTTCACCACAAATCTTTGGTGGGAGGTGGCTTAAACCGAACCGTACGACGCAAATGGGTTCACTTGCAGAGGCGTTAGTATCCGCCTATATAAAGCTGGAGCCGATTTGAATCTCTGCTCCGGGGCAGTAGGTGGCGTTAATACACCTTTTACGCTGGTTGCCAACCGCCGTTAAACAAGGAGAAGAAAAAAAAGAATCTTTTGCAATCTCGCTCAAACTTTGACTCTTGTGAGACGACCTTTGTACTAATCCCACTGTTTGTTTTTATTTCTTTAGTTTCCTTTCAAATAGTGTATTGTTGTCGACTTGAGCCAAACACGCCCACACCGTCGGACAGCAGAGACAGAGAGGCAAAAGTGCTCATTTTTACATGATTTTGAAACCTAATTTATGTACTTAGCGATATTTTTAATCATTAAAATTCGGCTAGGTGGTTAATATGTTTTTTTTTGGTTTGACAATTTCAAAACAAATTGGATTTCGCTTTCCAGGCACATTAAGTGAGCTTCTGATGCTTTGTAAAAACTGGAAACGTATGCCAAATTATTTACTCATTGCATTGGTATTTGGTACCGTCTACATTCGTCACTATATGGACTCGTGGCTTATGCGTGCCAGACAAATGTGTTTAAAGAAAAACTTAACTGTGATTATACATTGATTCTTAAAATCCCAAAGTCTGTCCGAGTCTGTGCCTTTTCTCAGTAACAATTCGGAATGTGTCCAAAAGGTTAAGTGGTGTACACCTTCAGTCCTGCAAATTATGCCATCTTAATATGGACTTAGACGATGTTACAGAGGAGTACGTTTGCCATCCCAAATGAAGAAACAACTACACCGGATGTCTGGAGTGATTTTGGAATTCAAAGGAAAGCAAATAAAGATAAACTTGATAAAAATAAGAGTGTCTCTAAATCGAAGTATTCTGGCAACATGGCATACCTCAGCAACTACATGAGGAGACATCACCCTGCCATTATGAAGTCTGTGCCAAAAAAGCAAATACATACTGTATTTGAGAACGTGACGCTTTGCAGACCAAAGTCAACAGACTTTAAGGGTCCCACTTGTCACTGCACTGGGTGTGAAAAATGCAACACAGTTGTCATTTTCACACCCAGCATTCTGTGTTAACTGTAATCCACAAAAACACCAAATAATAACATCTCTCACCCAAGGTGTCATTTTCTATCTCAATTTAATGTGCTCTGTGTGCGCGCAACTTGGCACAATGCAGATGCTTATCGTGGGTACATGAACTAAACAAACGCGGGAACTAACTGGGTCTTGTGCGCACACGGCAGCATTTTGAGTGCTCGGTGCAGAAAAACGGGACTTTGTCACACATTTATTTTGCTCTCATTCCAGAGCGTCGCATTGACCACAGATGGGACAACCCGCTCCTCCTTCAGTGCATGGCGCGGATAGAGGTGCAAAACTGAAATGTGTACGCTGTTATTCTGTGGCTTTTCTGCAGTACGTTGATATGTTTACGATATGACAGTATCGTGTCGGATCTTCGATATGGTCAGCCTAAGTCAGTCTGTAAAAACTACTGCGTATTCAGCTCTGAAATTTTGTATTGTGACAGGTACAGGTGAGGACCAGTGAGTGTCCAATTTTGGGCCATATTGACATCTTTAAACATGCAAAATGACCAGAACATATACTAAAGGCAATCCTATCAAGCTGCTTGTGAAGCCTTGTTGCTAATTGCAGGGTCGTGACCACTGTTGCTTCCAGTACATTTTTTTTGTGCGGAAGCAGTCTGTCTCTCTCACCGACAACCACACCTGCTGCTAATCCATCATCAATCCAGCATCCACTAAAGGCCCAGTCACACCGAGGCGTTTACCTCAGCGTTTGGTGAACGCGGTGAAAGGGAGAGAAATGTCAGCAAAAATCACGTTCCTGGAGTTTGGTAGCGAACCTCAAACGCAGGACGGCACTCCACGCCGTGATAATGGTGGAGGCCAGTAGAGGCGGGCGTTAGCCAGCGCTCCATGAGAACAAGCGGGACCTTTGCCAACGTGCGGGAGAGGGGCTCGACACACCGCTGTCCACTGATTCTTAGCAGGCAGGGCGAAGCAGCACCCAGCGTAGACGATCGCACCAGTAACTTCGGCTAGCAGATGCTAACAGATGCTAACGAAGGCTACCTTGGTCATAGCAGAGATTAACTTTCTCTACCGGTACGACGGCAATCGGCGAAATATTTTCAACATGTTGCAAATTTTGGACGCGGTCGCCGTTCATCAACGAAAGGCTGCGAACGCCAACAATGCAAATACGTTCACCTACGTTGGCCCAAACACTTAGGTGTGACTGGGCCTTAACCATCCAGCATGCGACAGCTATAGGATATTACATCGGCAAAATAAAGTTGCTTTTTTGATTGATCTGCTGGCTCAAAGATTAGAAATGAAAGCGTTTGTCCTCATCATATGCTCTTTCAATGCGGTGAGCCACAAGACGACAGCTTTTATCATTTCTGAGTTACCGCGTTAACAAAAACTCATTTATCTACCTATTCACCCTCCCAGACTCTCCCAATGCCTCGGAGTAAGTAGCATTTCTCCCAGAGGCTCTTGCTTTGTGGCGCATATTGCCAGGCAACAGCTTTTAATTTAGCATGAACTTATCAACTCAGAGCTCCCTGCTCGCCCAGTAGCCCACGAGCTATTTTTGCATTTCAGCTTCTGACCATGACACTGCATGGTAACGGCTGCTAATTACGACTGGTCAACCGCCATGTCAGGCCCATCTTTGTAAATGGTTAATTATGCTTAATAATAATAATAATGATCAAAGCCGTGTTGATGCTGTGCACAGAGTTGGGGTCAAACTTCAATTCAGGACGTAAGCCTGTGGCAATGCTCCAAAAGCTGTTAATTATTGATGAGCTCACATGTACGTCAATAATGCAGACATACAGACAACCACAGAGGCTCGCGGCAAACAAATACGCTGACAATGATGGAAACGCCAATAGAGAGAAATACATTTCAATGTCATGCGTCTCCAGTGTACAGGCAGCGTACGGAGCACTGGGATTTATTGCATCCGGTGTTGTGCGGCGCAAGAATAAAGTTATTAACTGCGCTTTAAAATGACAAATTAAAAACAGGAAGTGGAAGCATGCATACACACGTAAGCGCCCCAAGAGTTTCAGAGTGTCAACATCACAAATTGACTCGGCCTCACTTCATCCGCTTGCCGCGTTGCTTTTTCTTTTAACGCCAACGTGAAGGCAGCTCATTAACTACAATGAGAACAAGGGAAACGAGCGAGCGCGCGAAAGGGGGCTCCGCAGCCGCACCGCATGCAACTCGTCTCGCAACAGAGACTTGTACAAGCACATTCCGCATTTAACGACTCCATCCTTTCAGGGAAATGGCGCTGCTCTGGATTGCCCTGCACTGGCATCTGTAAATTAAGCAAATTACAAATGATTGCTTGCTCTTTCCTGGCACGCAGAGTGCAATCGAGTCAACAACTCGCCACACACAAAGCAGGAAGGTGAAACACGCCTGGCATCCTCGTGACAACGCTCCATCTTTGCAGTGTGGTTAACAAAAGTCCGTGAAGATTATCTTACTTGCCAGGGAATAATGTAGAGACACATGGCTATGGGTAGGAAGATAAGCATTTCACTGTTTATTTAATGCTGTTTACATTATGCATTTTCCCCCATGGCTTTGGATTTATGCTGGCAGTAAAGCCCACAACGTCAATCATGCATCAGTAAGTCAGTTTTAACAGTCAGAAGGCATTAATGTGGAAATAGATTTTCTTTCCTCTGCCTGCCGTCTTGAGGTGAGGATTTTTTTTTCCCCGATCAGACGGCAAATAACTAAAAAAAACAGATGTCAACATAATCTGATGCTCCTCCGTGCAGACATTAGAAACAACACCGTTTCTCACCTTCGTACGTGCATGACCACAGGGGAAGCATAAAGCAGAAATGTATTCGTCATCTTACTGCTGCCTGTTTATTTAATGCGCTGTGCAGTTATTTACAGGTTTCCTCATTTATCCCTGAACAGCGTGACAGATGCCGAGTCCCTCCCTCTAACCCCCTGCTGCTTTCACTCCTGTCCGTTGTCATGTGGCTTTTATCCAAAGGCATCGGGTTGGAGAAGAGATTATATTGAGAGATGTTATTAACTGCGCCTCCTTCCTCCCCCACACCACCTCCCCCTGCACCTCTTTAGTTGTCTTCTGGGTGTATTTCTTATGAGATCCAAGAGGTTTTGAGGAAGCACCGCCTACTTTCCAAAATGCAATCTCTGATCCTGGCAAAGGCCATTACAGTTTAACACTTCACCCAAGAGGCATGCGTCTACCTTGATTATGACGCTTACCTTAATGCAAATGAATCATTTGATAATGGCCATTATTGAAGCGATATCCTCTTTTTCAGGACTATTAGGCACATCAATAGTAGATAGACCACAATGGCTCCACAGTACCCGTCACCTGGAACATGTCATGGATCACGTTTCCCTGTTTTTGTCATTTCTGATGACTTTTCCTGTGTGTTATCTTGGTACGTTATCATTAGTGCTCCTATCCTGACGAACACCTTTGTTAGTTTTGACTTCCGGGTTGTCAACCTCCGAGTTTGTGTGTCCGCGCTCTTCCGGGCCGATTTGCGGCGCGTCCTTTAAATACGCTGTGAGAACGTCTCCTATTCAGCAGACTGGAACAGGCTCTGCCCTGCTGTCTAGCGTTCTTGTTATTGATTACTTGTTACCGACTCCGTGATACTGACTCTTGCCATCGTCTTGGACTTGTGTTTTTGCCTGCTGTTTTTTGATCTAGCTCCAGTGTGACTGATCTCTTGTTATAGACTCCTGCTGCCATTCCAGACTCCTGGTTTACGTTCAGTCCCTTGGGCTCTGTGGTATGAACATTCCTGGTTTTGAACTCCTTTCTGTATGTTGGGCAAGCCTATTGCTAAATCCTTTGAAGGCTGTTGCTGTTAATGAATTCTGCCTGGCTCTGGATTATTCTCCTGTGTTTCCCCTCAGACAGCTGAGTTAAACTTTGGGCCGATTACTGTGTACCGGACCCAAGCCTGTGTGTAGACCATCTCTCCTGTCTGCCACGTTCTGCTCTTATACTCAAATACTTATCATTGTTAGAGCAATAAAACCTGTTTTACCGTCCTTCGTTGTTCTCTGCACTGGGGTCCTTGCCTGATTCATTACAGAACAAATCCTTTAAAAACTTCCTGAATCTGGATCTTGCTGGGCTTTAATGATTGAGTAACATCAAACAACTTTTTGTAGAATTTCACGCTCCATCTCCAGTTCCTTCAATCGTACTCACAGAAGCCTATAACTCCTTCAGAGTTGTCATGGCTGTCTTAGGGGCTTCCCTCACTAATGTCCTTCTTGCACGGTCACTCATGTTTTGAAATCTGCTCACTCCTTGCAGATTTACCACACAGTACCATACTGTTTGTATTTCTTAATGATTGGTGCCAATGAAGACCAAGATATATTCATTGACTTGGGCAAGTTCATGTATCCATCCCCTGAGTTATTTAAAGAAAACTGGCTGTAAAAGTAATGATTTGTATTAACAATAGCACTTATATTTAGCCCAATTAATTTTTGTTAAACCCCTTGAATTAAAGCTGAGAGTCGACACAACAAGAACGTCAAGATTCTTTCATTGTGACTCCATAGTGATGATGTACAGAGGCAAAATTATAAAAACCATCACTGTCCAAATACTTTTGCATTTTAATTTTTAAATTCTAGCCCAAAGGCATCAGTCAAACTTGAATACCAACTGCAATGAGGCATCGCATACACACCAGCACCACTGACTACAATATGCAGCAGAAGAATAGACAGACTTTTTGCACTTTGATCCTTCCCACCCTATGGTGTAATAGCAGGGTAGGACGGATCATCGTGGCAGAGAAATAAACCAACAGTTATTTATTTATTTAAACATCAATCAGTCAAATTTTGACAACAGCAGTGGGGAAGTGTATTTCCAGGTATTATTGCTTGGTGAAGATAGCGGAAATGAAAGGCAGAGGAGGGAATAAATGCAATCAAAAAGCAATAACCTGACCCTCTAATGGAGCCTGAGAGGGCACCGAAATAAATACAGACATATGTGTGTTTCCACTGACAGCTAGACAAATTAATAACACATGATACAGGAAGTCTATTTAACTCCCTCAGTGCAGAATGAACTGCCTCAGTTGAGTGAAACTACAACGCCAAATCAGAAAAAGATGGAACGGTATGGAAAATGCAAATTTAAAAAAAATGCAGTGATTCTTACATTTAATTTGACTATTTCATTGCAGACAGCATGTACCCAAGGTATTTCATGATTTGTGTGGTCAACTTCATTTCATTTGTTAATATACATCCATTCCTGCATTACAGGCCTGAAACACATTCCAAAAGAAGTTGGGACAGGGCAATTTAGGAATAGTAATGAGGTAAAAAAAAATTTATTTTTATAATAATGTTATTTCAAACAGGTGATGTCAACAGGTGACTGTAATCATGATTTGGTACAAAAGCAGTATCCACGAAAGGCTGAGTCTTTGAGGAGCAAAGATGGACAGAGGATCTCCAGTTTGTCGTCAAATGTGAGAAAATTATTGAAATGGTTAAAAACAATGTTCCTCAAAGAAAGATTGGAAGGGATTTGCATATTTCTCCCTCTACAGTGCATAATATCATTAAATGAGTCAAGGAATCTGGAGGAATTTCTGTGCGTAAAGGGCAAGGGTGCAAACCTAAGCTGAACAATAACCACAACATGGAGTTGTGGTTCACAAAGGAGTTGTTCATTCACAAATGTCACTTAAAATGTTGCTGTGCCAAAAAGAAGCCCTACGTTAACCTTGTCCAGAAGCAGCGTCGATGTCTCAGAGGCATCTGGGTTGGACCATCACACAGTGGAAATGTGTTGTTTGGACCAAAGACAAAAAGGACCATCCAGACTGTTATCAGCAACAAGTCCAAAAGCCAGGGTCTGTCATGGCATGGGGTTGTGTCAGTGCCCTTGACAAAGGTAATTTACATTTATGTGATGGCAGCAAAAGTCCAATGAGATTTTACAGCAACATATCCTGCCTTCAAGACGAGGTGTGTTCCAGGGACGCCCATACATTTTTCTACAAGACAATGCAAAACCACATTCTGCACACATTACAAAGGCATGGCTGCAGAAGAAAGGGGAGACGGGTAATGGACTGTCCTCAATAGAGAATGTGTGGAGAATTTTGAAATGAAAAATGCAACAATAAAGACCTCGTACTGTTGCATACCTTAAGACGTGTTTGCAGGAAGAATGGGACAAAATAACACCTGAAACACTTCATCGCTTGGTATCCACAATGCCAAAATGTCTTTCAAGTGTTGTGAGAAGGAATGGCAACATTTCAAAGTGGTAAATGCTTCACGTCCCAACTTTTTTTGTATTGTGTTGCAGGCCTTAATTGCAGGAATGAATGTATATTAAATGAAATAAAGTTGACCACACAAAACATGAAATACCTTCGGTACATGCTGTCTTCAATGAAATAAAAGCAAGAATTTTTTTCTTCATACCATCCAAACCTTTTCTGATTTGGGGTTGTACACTGAAACTATTCAAGTCAGGTTTATCAATCTGCTACATGCAATTTAAATACAATATAGCAGGAGAGAGAGAGAGAGAGAGAGAGAGAGAGGAAGAGCCTTTATTGTCATTGTGCATACCAGTAGATACAAAGTTGTTCTCTGCATTTAACCCATCATTATTATAGTGAGACACAATCCAATCACTAGCAGCAGTGGGCAGCCACAGTCCGGGACCCGGGGATCAACTCCAGGCCTAGAGACGCCGATTTGGTCAAGAGCAGTAAAAAGAGCACGAACCTAATGTGTATGTTTTGATGGCGGGAGGAAATCGGAGTGACTCGTGGAAACCCACACACACACGGGGAGAACATGCAAACTCCACACAGAAAAGTATGGGTATTAGTGGGATTGAACCCCGGACCTTCTTGCTGTGAGGCAAGAGTGCCAACCACTTCCACCGTGCCGCCCAGGGCTCCCAATCTGATTTTGTGTTGACGTTGCTGGTTGACAGTCATTGCGCAATCCCGTCTTCGTCTCCTTGAAACCATGTTCATTAAGGCTCAGCGTTGTGATAATGCCAGCCAAAAGAGTTCATTGCTATCTTGCTAGCTATTGCGTCTCCCAAAAGTTTATGACATTGTGGAGGAAGGTGTGCTAAGATATTCAGGTTCTTGGTGAGACAGATTTGTCACACCCACCAAGACCTGGAAAAAGGCACCTGCAGTATGTGCTGGATAATGTTTGGGAAAATGCAGCCAGTAACCTTCATCTACATTGCTTGAATTAATTGCCCACTCGACACAACGGAATCCCAGCGGTAGCCAAAGCCTCACCAGAAAGACCTATTTCTAAAGACATCCTGTCAGCTGCTTGGTTGATATCCAGGTCTCACAATCATCTCCAGCTGTATATGTGCGCTTGTTTTTTATTTTACGTAACTGCGGGGCGATGCGTCACACACTTGGCTGCACGTCTTTCTGATGACGTGTGGCACGGCAATGTACAATCTGCAGCCCAGCGGTTACAGCCCTCTGCTTTATAGCGTTCACTTATGATACTTTGGCGCTGCTGGGAGCCTGACAGACAAAAAGAAAAATGATCCACCACTTGCACTTTGTTTGTCACAGTCTGGAAGTTCGTCCTAACAGATGGAGAGAGAGTGAGGGAAAAAAAAATCAAGGAGGCAGACAGAAAGGAGGGAGGGCGAGAGGCCTGCTGGGTTAATTCACTTCACCCAATCCTGTTCCTGTTCTGTCTGCTTCAACTATCCAAAAATCCCACCCCCCTCCCTGGACCTTACACCTGCTCCCAGGCATGGCAATGAGCCTCCACAAAATGACACAGATGAGTCCATGAAAAGAAGGAGAGGTGGAGGATATGGAACAAGGGAAGGAAGGATAGAGAGAGAGGTGATACAGGAAAGAAATTGAGCCTCGGGTTAACAGTGGAATGCAAAAAGAACTTCAGCTTCTCGAGTCACTCAGAAGAAGACAGTAAAGAGATTGCACAATACAACACATACATTTTTATAAACCCATTTTTTGGATCTACCAAACCAAAAAAATAATAAATGGGAGGGGGGTGTCAAATATAACTTTGCTTTCTGAGTGGTGCACAACTCGGAAAAAGTCGGGAAAAGTCATGTTTTTTTTCCCCCCGGAGCTCAGTGGACCCCCAGCCATCCCGGCTCCGCCCACGCCTAGTGAGGTCAGGACGGAACAGGGAAAATGCGGCGCACACTCCGTCCTCAACTCCTGATATTATCGATTCTTTCCATGCTTGGATCCCGACATGCGTCGAGCCTGCACCAGGCTGCCTGCAGCCGAGAGCAAGGCGTCGGAGGCTGCCTGCTTTTAACCGTGCTTTAAAAGCACGGTTAAAAGCATGAACACACAACTGTTTTCATTTCACTGCAACTCCGCAGGAGATTTACGCAATCATTACTTTAAACACACTTCACCGTGGCAATAAATCTGGATTTCAAACAATTATGTAAACGTTGCAATTAATCCACAGTTCATATGAGTGCCGAACCATGGTGTGCGGTCTGTATGGTGTACTGCCTTTACACCACTATGAGCTACCAATATGTAGACCTGGGTTCAATTCCTGGTCATGCTACCCTGTTTGTGTCCTTCAACAAGTCCACCCAGCTGTAATTGGGTACCGGCCTTGGCTGGGGAAGTAACCTATGATGGACTGGCATCCCATCCGGTGGGAGTCGTAGACTCTCATCCGCTTCACGCTACAGAATCTTGGGATAAGCACCAGCACCAATGGGCCTCCAGGCCTTTATAGGACTTTTTTCTTCTTTCTTTCTTCTATACAGTATATATTCCATTTCGGACCAGGTTTTTCCTTTACTCTTCCAGTTTGTTATGAAAAACATAAAATCATTTCTGTTGTTGCTACGATGTGAATAAAGGCCCCTCGCATCGGCATTCAGAAACGCCTGAAGCTCTTAAAACAGACCTGTGGGCTATCTGAGATAAGAACAGTTCAACTGAAGCGCCAGTGTCAACAGAAAACAAACTCCAATGTTCCTGCTAAGCACGTCTTTTCAAATCTTACCTTCAAACCTTGTTGCCAACTGTCAAAAGGTGTTGCCTCAAAGGAGAGAAGAAGTGGTTTCTTCAAAGAGCATTGACACCACCCTTCCCATTGACAGATTACAAGACGCAGGGTCCACAGTGACAACAGCAGCAGAGAAGAAGATATTTGATGGCGTTTAGCTCAATGTAATTCGTGGAACAGCAAGAATTGAAAGTGCCGAGTATGGGAGAGAGACAAGGCACAGCAAAGAATAGGGAGAAATGAAATGTGATACAAAGATATGTGGCAATATTTCCGGTTTTTTTTATCAGTTATACGCAACGAAACAAAAGTCAATAGGGGGGGGAAAAAATCTCAGATGAGACATGGTGCTGTAAATAGCCTGTTAAAGGTCAACATGGTGATGGACAGTATAATCTGTAGTTTAACGTTTGAAGTTCGTTTTCAGATCATTCCTTCGTTCTTATGCCATTAGCACATTAAAGGGGGTTTGTCAGGACAGCCAAACAAAGTGGTGGAGAAGATGGTGTCACTTGAACAACGGCGCAATCAATGGAAAACTTGATTCAGACAAGAACAGCACAATCTGTTTTAAATCTCTCCAATGAAAGCACAAAGCTGGTGCTGCTGCATCCGCTGGAATTATTGCATTTATGCTCTAAAGCTACAGCGTGTAGGATTCAGTTTCATCTAACGGCGAGTCTGCAGATTTCATCATGCCGTCGGCGGTCACGATTTTGTTTCCCTTCATGTTTTCGCTCCTTTGTCTTCTCGCGGAAACCAATATGTATGATTCTCAAACTTGTTAGCCTGCACAAGCAACCAGTAGGCATTGTTTTGGGGAGCAACCACTGATTCCTCTTCTTTTTTCTTCAGTCTTCCGGCTGTGCTACAAAATGCGAAAGGTGGAGTAAGTGCCGTATTCGACCGTTTAAGTGCACTGGGCGCTAAATAAATTGTTTTTAAATGAGCATACGGTACTTCGAAATCACTGCGTGCGGGTCTCACTTTGACGCATGAAGCAATGCCATGAAACCTGTGGCAGAAATAGCAAGCAGTGCATTTGAATTTCATTCCTTTATTTGGAGATTGCACATTTACAAAGACATTTGGGCACTCAAAATTAATCCTCTTTCTCCCAGCAAAAACTTTGTAGTGAATGTCTCTTTTACCCAGATCCTCATTACTTGCCTTGTGAAGGCCTTATAGTATTACCGTACTCTGACCTAGCTTCTCCCGGTAAAGTAAATAGGACTTGGGTATTAGTGTACAGTGAAACTAAATAGGACCTGGGCCTGATAAGCTATCACTCAAGAGCAATTGGAAGTGGTCATGCATTACTAGGGAAAAGTACTGCAGAGCTGGAAGCACACAGTTAGGCAAGTAAATAGGAGTTTGGGATGGTCCCAGTTTTAGTGGTGCAAAGAAATAGCACCTGGGCATGGTCCACGTATATCCCTGGTAAAAGT
>OMMV01181877.1:0-11588 GCA_900302635.1 Chatrabus melanurus
AGCCCCCCCCGTCACCCTTAATTGGAATAAGCGGGTATAGAAAATGAATGAATGAGTACAGCACTCAGAGGCTTGCTTGCTAACAATGTTTTAATTTATCTAAAACTGTAAAAACTGTTTGTTCATTGTCTGGAAATCTTCACATCTTTGTTACGATAACCTTATTGTTGCCTGTATAAATGGGTGGGTGCGGGGTGTTCAAGTAAAACAAAAAATTTTAGGCAATTATAATATGCTATTCAGATATCAGCCAATTTCCCATCATACACTTCAGTAAAATGTGTTTAACATTTCCTCTGTTTCAATCTCTATTTTTGTTAAGGGGGCAGAATGAAACTGAAATATTTTTACTGTTTCATTGAAATGTGTCTCTAACTAGCTGCCAGTTGTGTCTTTGTTTTATCTCTTCACATTTTGTAATTATGCATCTTGTTGGATGCCTTGCAGCAAAGTTAATTTACCCATTAGGGACAATAAAATCTTATGGTTGAGGTTTATTAACCATCCCCTGAGTTTTTAATTCATGCAGTTTGCAGGTTCTACTTCAAATGTAATTAGTGACTTCAGCTGTTTTACACTTTGGAAATGCACTGCATGATATTGTCGCGCTCTCATTATTCTGTTCATTCTGCTAAATAAATTGCATGTGAATGGTAAAAACAGCCCGCTGACTCGAGTATCAGGTCTGGGGTTTTTTTTTTTCTGACTCCCTGTCTTCTTCTCTTTCTCCTTTTCAACTTTCTCTCTCCGTTGACCTTTCAGTAAAGGGTGGAGGACGCACTGAGGTTTAATTGTCCCCAATGAGAGCCAGTAACTCCAAACTCACTAACAGCATGGAATTTAATGCGGCAATACAGCAGCCAGTTCTGCATTCTGTCTGCTTTAGTGGCGTGAATGGCCTGTTTAGATGCAGATTGGGACTAATTCATGCAGAGAGAAGCTGGACCTGAATGAGCAAAACTATCTGGGGGCTTGACCATGGCCATGATTGAATTTTTCTCTTTTCTTTTTTCATCTGCTTTTCACAGCCGAAGTTGCTTTTTTCAACACCTCATCATTGTTGTTGTGTTTATCACTCCAATTATTTATAATGATAAGTATCTCGGTGGCTATGTGGGGAACTTACCTTAACCATTGACTGCTTTACATTAGCATACGTACACAAGTCAATCAATCATTCACTTTGTGGTTAAATATGCATTTAGGAGAGAATGTTTATGTTAATCTGTGCGTTTTGACATATTCCCCTCAGGAATAAATATATATTTGAATAATCCTTGTGAAAGTTTCAAGCAAAATTCAATTTTGGTTGAGGAAGACAGCGGCTTAGGTGGCTTTGTTGGTGAGGAAAGGTTTACTGACGACTTTGATCTGAGTCTCTGAGTTTGCAGTTGTACTGGATCAAGACTGAAATCCAGGCTTTCAATGACTTTGTAGACATGTGCATCAGAAGTGTATCTGTATGTGGTGAAAGTGTTGAACTTGTAGAGACTTGGACACTAACCAGTGACCTAATACGATGACTGAATGTCTCTGGTACTAAGTCTCTTCGGAGGATCCTTGGGTACAGCAAGAATGACTTTTAGTCAGGTGGCTTAAGCCCCAAAATTCACATTACGTTTACAGAGCAGACATATTCACCAAAATTGGTATGTGGGACCCTTTGGGGCTAACGCTCGGTCTGATATCAGCTGCCTGGTCCTGCAAACCGGTCTGATATGCAATGAAACTATGCATTAATAGGTACATAATATGCTTTCATCAGGGACCATTAGCCAGCTGCCCAGTTACAATAATTTATCTTTGCAGTTGTGACATTAGATATCTAGGTATGATAATTAGCTCTGCACTGACAACTCAATAGCAGCTCAGGCTCTCAATGTGATAAAGACCAAATATTTCTCATTTGCCAAATAGTTGCATTTCAGAGGATGGATGTCCTTTTCTGAGGAACTCTGGGCTGTTATTTAGCTATACTCAGGCAAGAACACTCACACATTTGGACTGTAGCCAGCCTTCCCATATCAGTTCTACTGTACTTCATTACACAAAGACCTTTTCCAAAGTCTGGCTATGGGCCTGTAAACCAACCACACGTCAATGTTTAGTTCAAATCCAGTTATACCAAATAGTTATTCATTTACAATGGACAGAAATGGTTCTGGTCTTCGAGGGATCTACTCTTTTGAAGGGTTCTTGAAGAATTTGAGCTGCATCCACAATTCAGCTGAGGGAGCCAATCTAAACATTTACCGAAACATGTTAACTGTCTGTCTTGATGAAAAAAAAAAAAACATGGCCCAAGCTTGACTTACACTCGGTGGAGGCAGGCTGAAATGAAGATAAGTTTCATCGGGTGTCACTTCAGCACTTGAATCCGGCAATGAATGTGAATACATATTAAATAGCGCACTACCATATTATTGAATGAATATGATTGGATAATGTCAGTCAGCTGATCTTGCAGGAATAATTATGAATGAATTTGACAATTTACAAGCATATAAACAATCAAAATAAATTGAAGAATGAAGTAGGGATGGCATTGCCAAAAAAGTGCCCAAACAAGATAGCACGCGATAATTCTAATTAACTAACAAAGTGCAAGGGTTGTCCCTACTTCTTTCCACTTACTAGACTATTGGATATCACGAGCTCACATAGTGCTTACCTAACAGATTAAAATGTCTGGTACATGAGGGTTTGGCCCTTTAATTAGAAGCATCCTGTACCATCTTGGAATTAAATTGAAAAGGCCATGCCTAATTCATCAATTGCTTGGTTTACAGTTTATAATGTATATTGTGTGGAAAAGGAATGTTTGGTGGTATGCATATAATTACATGTGTAGCTATTAGAGTCACTGATCTGCTCTTTCATGGATTGGGAGTTGTAAGTGTTATCTTTGTACAGTAAAGCTTGTCTGAAAAGTGTAAAGAAGTAGGGACAACCCTTGCACTTTGTCAGTTAATTAGGATTATCCCGTACGATCTTGTTTGTGTACTTTTGGGCACTGCCATCCCTACTTCTTTCTTCAGTTTATTTTAATTGTTTTTGTTATAAAGGTTTGTGTTTATTTTTATTGTGATTTAATCACAGAAAGAGACTAAAGTAGATTTGTATCAACTGCCACGTGTAAGTCAGGAAATATGTGACACAACGTCATGTGCACAGCATGTAAAGCAAGTATATAAATTTACTTCTTAGCTGTACTTGAACATATTTGAAGATAGGATAAAACTAAGATGTCACTGCACTTCCTCATATGGAATGGAACAGATTGATATAAAAAAGTAACACCGTAAGTAGTTGTGGTGTCCAGTTACCCCCGTTGACTAAGAAAGCAGAAGTGCAATTTCTGGCTCCCTGCGGTTCCATATGTAGACGATGGTGTAATGGCAGCCGTACTAGATGTAAAATCACTCATAGAACACGATGGTGAAGGTTAGAAGTCTTGAAAGTGTACCCTTTGAGATATTTCTGTTTCTGTAATGTATTACATATACTGTATGTAACATCCCGGCCATCCCTACTTACAGAGTCTACTGACTCTATGGTGATGAGTGAGCAGATGAATGAAGCAATTGATGCATGTGATATTTGTAAGACATAAATGAAACAACAACCTGTGACTGTAAACCTCTGCTTGAATGCAGTTCTGGATTCTTGCTTTGTGAAGCCTGTCCCTGCTGTCGGAAAAACCGGCACATCCCTCATGCTGCCAAAGAGTCCATTTCAAGGTGGACTTCTGGGTAGGGGGCAACCTAAACATCACTGTCCTGACTTTTTTCTTAATCCTAACTTATAGATCTGGTATTTCTAACCATCTGTTAAAGATGTGTGTAGTTGATGTCGTGTTTAGAAAAATATGAGAATTTTTGAGACTGACATAGATGATGTTTCAACAGAATATAACAGAGGGAGAGACATGGAGTGAGCCCCAGAATATAACAGAGGGAGAGACATGGAGTGAGCCAGCTGGAGAAACAAGCATTTCCTTCCAGGACACCTTAAACAGTCTCAGTCAGAGGTTAATAGAAAATGACAGAGTTTTAAGGCTGACTGAAGACTCTCCAGCTGCAGTGGACCATGTCATCGCATCCCATAAAGCACCACAACAACAAGCACCACAGCTCTTTATATGACAGGCCACGTTCAGCTCAGCACTCTGTGTTTGTGTGTGAGCTATTTAATAAGACTGCCACTCCTCAGTCATGTTACACCTGATGTCGCCTCCTCTCCTCACTCCTTGGGCCCTATCTTCCACCCGGCTCAAAGGAGCGCACAGCGCAATGCAAGTGTTATTGTTACTTTCCACCTGATGCCCGGCGGATTTCATGCACAGACCCCACATTGTGTCAATACCAAGCTGAATTGCATTCAATTTTGCAAGGCATGTTTACATAAAAATGACCGCCGTTGTGCCTGTGCGTAATATCATCCAACACCGGAAAGCTTTTGTGACTTCGACCAAAAAAAAAAAAAAAACCTGGTGCGGCATTGCGCAATTGTTGTATTTAAAGAGCACAACAATCAATTCAATTCAATATATTCATATAGCAACATCCAGAAATCCTCATATCATAGGGTCACAATGGATGTACACAAAGAGATGTGCATTTAAATAAAAGTCAAGTCTGAGAGCATGTGCTGGTGCTGCGCTCCGCCGTATCCACAACACCATGGAACCACATTGGGTCTTGGATGGCAACCAACCAGGCAGACAACCAGTCCATCTCCACCTCTCGAAAGTAACCATCTATCTGCCTCAGCCTGGTGAAGCGTGGGCATCCCCTTGGCCTTCTCCAGCCACTGGGGTCCTCAACGCTGAGGCAACTATTCACTGAATTATACATACAGAAATGTTCCACATGGTCAAACTATCGAAGCTGATGCTCGCTCACAAAGCAATTGGTACTCTTCATCTTCGTCTCCCTAAATAACTGCTCGTTTGATACAAAGTCATATCAGTGGCACCCAAGGATCCTCTAAAGAGACCTAGTACCAAAGACATCCAGTAAGCCATTAAAAGCCTGGTTCTTAGTCTTGATTCAGGATAATCACAAATCCACTTTTTCAATTTCTCACTCAGCTTCTCAAGTGCTGCAATTAGGGTATCCATCGATTCCGCAAAGATCACTGCATCATCCGCAAAGTCATTAAATGTTTCCTCACCAACAAAGCACCCAAGTCGCTGGTTTCCACAACCCTACCCAACACCCAGTCCATGCAAGCATCGAACAGTGTCGGAGCCAGAACACATCACTGACAAACAGGAGTTTTCACTGGGAAAAAACTCAAAGCCTCTGCTCCATACAGTACTCACAGTATCTGTGTATAGTCTGGCTATGATCTCCAGCAACTTCTTGGGGATCCCATAAATTCTCAGAATGTCCCAGAGAGCAGCTCAATCAAGTGAATCAAACACTTTGGGAAAGTCAACATAGGCTACAAAGAAGCTCTGCTGATATTCACGCTTGAGTTCTACGAGTACGTGCAGAGCTAGAATGTGGTTGATGGTTGACTTCTTGGGCATGAAGGTAGACTGCTCCAATTGCTGAGCAGCAAGTAGCTGGAACTGAATCCTATTAAGAATAATCCATGCGAGCACACTCCCCGGCACAGAGAGCAGGATAATGTCCCTATAGTTGTTGCAATCCATGCGATCACCCTTTCCTTTCCAGACTGGGACAACAAGTCATTTCTTCCAGTCTGTAGGGATGATACCTATCTCACAAATTGAAACAAAGATTGTGTGGAATGCCAGGAGAACAGCATCTCTACCCGCATGGAGGAGCTCAGCTCCAATGCCGCAGATCCCTGGAGCTTTTCCTGCCCTCAGCTGTTTCACGGCCTAAGCGATCTCACCAACATTTGGTAGTTCGCAGTTGACTGAAAAATCAGCCATAAGATCCTTGGCACTGGAGATGTCTATCATTCCAGCAAGAAGATCAGCCTTATACAACTGTTCACAGTAGCCAGCCCAACGTGACAGTACAGTGGAGACTTCTGTCAGGAGCCAACTGTCTTCCATGATAACTGCAGTAGGATGAGGTGTAGGTTTGGAGGAAGAAGTGATTTGATTCTCTGCAAGCAGTTGGGGGGGACACTAGAACCTAGGTGAGGTGACCAGACCAAAAGTAGGTGTATCCACCAACAGAGATCTGGCCACTTCCAGGTCTTCACACTTCAGACAATGCAGCCACTGGAATGTGGAGTTCACCAAGCTCCCTCGACAGCAATGGAAGATCGTCGTCCTTACTGAGAGAAAGGATGTTCCAGGTGCCCACCCAGATGAGCCACCTCAGGTTTTAACCTGGGCACCACCGTGCAGTGGACGACACCTCAGCACTGCACCAGCCACCGTCCCCCAAAGACAAGACCCTTGGTGCTCTCCTGTGGTTTCTTCTTATCCAGAGATGAGGCTTCAAATGGCTTTCACCCATCCCTTTCATAGTGTGGGTAGAGTTACTCCCACGGAAAGCAGAAACAAAATCTTACTTTTTAGGGTTTTAGCTTTGTGAGGTATTTTTATGGTGGCTGAAGTGGTAATTCCACCGCCAACCTCCAAAAAGGATTACCTGCGGGCTGGAGGACCACCCACAGTTCCCAGATGGAAGAGATGTGTCAAGTGGAAGGTTACATTTGACAACACATTCCCCTGCAAAGCAAAGAACCAACAGGAAAAGAAGTGTTCTATAGCAAACTACTATAAAGAAAAATAGCATGCTTCTGAAAATAATTCTGCTGTTAGTATGTGGAATGTACAATAAAATCCTTCACACACACAAATCCTACCCAATTCCTTCAGTGATTCCATGACTTCAGGTTTGGTCTTGTTGTGGAGTTGTAGTGTGGGATCAATATGTCAGTAAAACATCTTCATGATGGGATCCTGTGTGTAGGCTCCAAACTGTGCAACAAAGCCCAAAGCCCTATTTCTCAATGACTGAACATAGTTGGTAATAGACATGATAAAGTTGTTAATACCTTTCACCCTTTCTGAGTTTGGTGGAAGCTTTACTGCTTGTGCGATGGTTCTCTACAACCGACTGTTTTCCTGCCACTTCCAGGTGAAAAAATGTAATATGCTTTCTCATGTTTGTCATCTTTCCAAAATATCATAGTTTAGTTTGACACAATATGCCTATAATGTGGCTCTTTCATAGGGGGTTCGGATTTAAACATGGTTTGAAATGGAAAATGTAGACTGCTCATAAAACATCTTTAATTTACATAACCAATGCTTTTGATTAAAAAAAACATTAAAAACACAACTGACACACTTCAACCTCAACAGGAAAAAAGCCCACTCAATTCATGCACAACAGCACGCACAAGAGTGCACGCGTCAGAGTGCAGGACACTGCATATGAAAAAACTCACAACAGTGCAATCCCACAGTCAGAGTGAACAGTACGTCTCAGTACTTGTGTGAGGTCAATCTCAAAGGCTGAAACAGCTGCAACTCCATGCATAACCATGCACATGGTCAGTGAATACTCTTCACTGATAGAGGGAGCCACAGGTGTTAAAGGACATAGTATTTGCATACATGTTAATCCAATAGTCACAGCAACTTCCAGTATTATGTCTCTTTTGCCAGCTGATTCTGCATGTTTCCTCGCCAGACATCTCACTTTTGAGCGGAGTCAATGAATGGCAATGACACAAGCACTTGGCACATTTGTCCTTTAAATCCAGTGGCAGGTGCCACTCTGATTGGTTGAACTTATGTCTACAACGCACCCTTGACTAATGAAGAGGATAAATCCAACCCCTTTGCACCCAGCACCCAACTTTGTGCTCTAGATAGTGAAGTGGATTTGGACACATCCCAAATTCACTTGCACCACATGTGATGCACCTGCCATCAAGATTAAGCCCTTCATGTTAGGGAGCACTACACAGCCTCTGCTACAGTATCAGTGCAGGATTTAAAATGACGAGTAGATGTCAAGTAAATTCATGTGCCATCCTGTATGAGAAGTCAATATTAGCAAAATATCAAACCCAAAAAGACTGAAATTTCATCAAGGCCATCCAACTGTCAAAATTTTCACTGGGATAAACAATGACATTTTCATTTATATCAACATCAGCGAGCATCTGAGCTTGTCACATCACATAGGTGTGATTACGCAAGCAGCGAGATGGCGGTTCTTCTTTCTACGGTGGCTGAGGAGGTTCGGCATGGACTCCAGAATACTCACCAACATCTACCGATGTACCATCGAGAGTATTCTGTCTGGCTGTATTATGCCCTGGTATGGCAGTTGCAATGCTCTGGACCACAAAGCCCTACAGAGAGTGGTCAGACCAGCACAACGCATTACTAGGACTGAGCTGTCAGCCATCCAGGACCTCTAGCAACAGCGCTGTAGGAGGAAGGCACAGCGGATCCTCTCTGATCCCAGCCAGCCCAACCACACACACTCTTCATGCTCCTGCTGTCGGGCAGGCAGTACAGGAGCATCCAGACCCACACCAACACATTCAGGAACAGGTTTTTCCTGCAAGCCATCAGGCTACTGAACTGCACCCCCCGCCCCCCCTTCACACTCACTTACTTGGATGTATGTATACATGTACATCTATTTCACTTTATACTATTTTTACTTCTATATTCTATTTTTATTTAAGTGTGAATGTTCTTATGTGCGATATTTGATTTATGTGCATTTTGAGGGGACTCTGAGTCCAAGAATTTCAATACTGGTAAGGATCTTCCCTTGTTACCTGTACATGACAATAAACTTGAATCTTGAACTTGTGTGTAACTGGATATGTTGAGAAAGTGTATTAGATGGTCACTGTAACAGGAAAAGCTTTCAGCTTCCTTTAATGTGTGCAGACAGTGTTTAATATACTTTATGTGAACATTGTATCATGAATAGATATCAGGATCTTTGTATGACAGCTTTGTAGTGTGATTCCATGTAGTTTTTCATGCACAGGAGTTCATCATTATTGCATTAATTTCAAAATTCTCCAGCATTTCTTTGTTCCAAGCAAATGAATGAAACATAAAAAAGCATTACAAGTTTTCAAATGTCACATTTTTGTTGTCACTTAAATGTTGAGACGGTCGCTGAACAAACTGTTCTGCAGTCTAAAGGTTGCACTTCCCACTTAAAATTCCGAGATAACCTGACGACCTTGCCAAATTTTCTCTTTAAATTTGTATTCAACAAACAAGAGTCAACTATCTGCCTACATTTTTGAGAAGTTGGTGAGTGTTGGGACTTGGTTGAAGAGGCGAAGGCTAAGCTCTCCCTGTAGGCTGATGAGGCAGAGCCGCTGGCCTCGCTCTGCCACCCCCCCCACCTTGTGGGACCAGCAAAGGCAAATGTTCTTTTCAACAGTGCCAGCCGGTTCAGCTGCAGCACACCTCCTCCTGCTCTGTCCCCCAAGAACAGTGATCTGTATCAGTGAGTCACAGCAGCTCACCTCACTGTAAGTACAAGCTCCAGTGGGTTTAGCAGGTCCAGAAAAATGGAAAGCCTTTTGGGTTTTTTGCCACACCTCTCTCATTGGATGGAGAGACCTTCTCTTGCTGTGGGTCCAGTCAAAGTGTACTGAATATATTTAGTCAGGCACATGGCAAAACAGTGGTTTTCATGAAACATTTGGTGTAGAAGCATGCAACATAGCTTAAAAGATTTTTCTTGCCACCCTGATAAAGAATATTGCTGTTTCCACATTGAAATCTAAGGATTTCGGCAATAAAGAGGGTTTT
This sequence comes from Chatrabus melanurus, assembly GCA_900302635.1. NCBI lineage: Eukaryota > Metazoa > Chordata > Actinopteri > Batrachoidiformes > Batrachoididae > Chatrabus > Chatrabus melanurus. The sequence continues at coordinate 9,740 of OMMV01181877.1, forward strand.
TTTTTTTTTCCAGGCCCGAGTTCTTCAGCATACCAGCAAGGCTTGGACTTTAAAATTCTTAAAATCAAAGAAATAGACCACAAAACTGCAGGGATTTAGTTAAATCATTACTATCTGGCGACAATAAATCTCATGCTTGAGAGATTTTACAGTGTCACGTGACCACAAAATTTTAGTCATGTGACATTGTAAAATCGAGGCACCTCACCATACCAGAAAGAGAAAATAACACAACTTTTGTTTAGATAGAACATCATCATAAACTAAATATTTAGTAATCACTAACACGATAATTATTTTCATGTGACATGGATAAATTCAAGAAATAACGAATTTAAAAATTTTTTAATTGAAATTTAATTGGTATTCTTCTAATAAATTTTGGAAAAAAAACAGGTATAACACTTTAGTCAAGTCTGGGAGCATGCATGGGTGCCATGCCTTGCCGCATCCACAGCACCACCGAATCGCCTTGGGTCCTGGATGGCAACCGCCCAGGCAGACAATCAATCCATCCCCATATCTCTAAAATAACCATCTATCCACCATAGTCACGTGAAGCGTGGGCATCCACTTGAGCTTCTCCAGCCACTGGGGTCCTAAACACTCAGGCACCTATGTGCTGGATCATGCACAGAGAAACAGGTCACATGGCTAAAATGTCAGAGCTGATGCTCCCTTACAATGCAAGTAATACTTCTCATCTTATGCTCCCTAAGTAACTGCTTGTTTGACATAAATGCATGGACTGGGTGTGGTGTAGGTTTGTGGAAACCAGCGACTTAGGTGTTTTTGTTGGTGAGGAAAGGTTTACTGACCTTGACTTTGCGAAAAATGCTGTAATATTTATGGAATCAATGGATACCTTATTTGCAGCACTTGAGAAGCTGAATGAGGAATCAGAGTGTCTGGGTTTGCGATTGTCCTGGATCAAGACTCAGATCCAGGCTTTTAATGACTTCCTGGAATCAGCCATCTGAAGTGTATCTGTTGGTGGTGAAAGTGTTGAACTTGTAGAGACTTTCACTTATCTCAGCAGTGATATTCATGTCTCTGGGTCCTCAGCCTTTGCGATTGAGAGATGCCTGGTAATAGCTTATGGAGTCATGAGGCCGCTGGACAGAGGTGTTTGGTAATGCCGATATCTTTGCACGAGAACGAAGGTCCAAGTCTTTAGGGTCCTGGTGCTTCCTGTCTTACTGTATGGTTGTGAGATTTGGACGCTAACCAGTGACCTAAGGTGACGACTGGATGTCTTTGTACCAGGTCTCTTCGGATGATACCTTTGGTCGATCAGAAAACTTAATTGTCATCACAACTGGAGATGTCACAAGTGAAGAAATTAAAGAAGACCTGCTAGGTGCAGAAGAAGTCGGGGAGACCATCGTCAAAGAATTTGTGCAAGACAGATTGATTAAGAAAGGCACAACGTTTCATATCACTCTGAAACAGAGGAAGATAAAGACATTTGCACTCTACTAGTATCACTGGACAACACCAAGTCCACTTCCATAAAAGCAGACAGAGATCTGTTCAGACGTGTAGTAGTGGCATTGGAATCTGGTAGAGAAATTGATGTCGATGACTTGTTGCAAAGCAAACTTGCTCCAGTCCAACTGTCTATTGCCACCCTAGATGGAAGTTTAACCCTCCTGTTGTGTTCGTTTCGGCTAACACTCATAATGTTGACCGGGAACATTGTATTCGATTATAAATGGACAATAATACATATATAATCACCTAATGTTGTGTTAGATCTTTTTATCAGCTTCAGCTCTTGTGAACATTACAAGTTTTGAACTTGTATTTGCTATGTATGTCCTGTAGGCCTAATTTACCTGAGCTCATA
>OMMV01181881.1:0-10585 GCA_900302635.1 Chatrabus melanurus
TCTCTCGTCGCGATGTCTCAATTGTCACGTATGAATATTGTCCGCGTGTTGCATGACACTGATGCAAATGTCTGGCAACGTTCCCAGTGTCATTCATCCGTTCATTTAGTCGTCCACGTGTTCATTCGTGGGAGTGTGGAGCGGCAGTCGTGCCGCTCCACACTCCCGCAAATGACGGCCGGCATCCAGTGAATCCCGCCTGGCACTCCCTCGACATCCAGGCGCATTTTTGGGACGAATATCGCTGCGTGCTCCCACACATGACGAGCGAATGCCGCGTGCGTGTCGAGCGTCATGCACGGGCCATCCGCTATCGTTTCACTCTTCCACGTCAGTGTGAGTGCAAGGTGCGACACGGCCAAAATCCGCATTTTTCGCGGCAATGTCGCGGCTCCATCAGGTCGCGACCATGCCACGACAGTCGCAGCTCAGTGTGATAGGCCCTTTAGTTTCAGCAGTTGATTAAAGCTGTGGATACGTAGTCAGTTATTCCTGTTATCTTTTGCTGCTTGTATTAGCCATTTGTTCCAACTATATGTCTGTGATTGTGCTCTTAATTTAAAAACTGCCACACCAGCTGTTGATAAATTTAGAAACAAGACTCGGTGTCACTTGACCTTGTTTCCAAATTTGACAACATTTGGCACTAAAATTTTTGACTTTCTGATCTTGGAGGAAAATCACACTGGATTTGGATTTCTTCCAGAATCAGTCAGATCCTTGTCCAGATGCTAATTCTAAATTTTGCAAAGAAATCCTTCTAGTTTACAGCATTTATGGACTATTTGATATACCGTGACATTATGGTCCACACAGAAGCATCAGAACCATCTGGGGTGAGGGTCTGCTCTCAGTTAGTTGTTTATTCTGTTACCATTTTAGAGTTTGCTTAAAGAGTTCAAGAAATAAAATTGTATTCTAAAATGTTCAGATGGTGCACAAATAATTTTTTATAAAACTAAGCAGACTTTTTCTGCAGTGTTTGACCAGAAAATATATTGAAAGCACAGTTTTGGATTTGGATGCATTGTCTTCATTTTGGTGTCAAATTTCCCAACATACAACATTTTGCATTATGTTATTTTTAATTGAAAGAAACGTATTTTGGATTCTGTTATGTTTGTTTCTTCAGTCGAAACATTTTGCACACCCATGACGAAACTACAGAAAATTAGATCAAATAGAAACTTGGTGTCTTTGGAAATTTAGCCACAAGATCGACTCCATAGCTTCACCAGTTGCTGAAATAGAACAAATAGTGATTTGAAAGGTCAAATGTCAACCCAGGAATTTGCAGTCATTTTCAGGAGAAATGTTAAGTTAGTGCAAGTAGATACGTGGGGTCTCTAAATGATTAAAAACCAACCTCAATGGTAACTGAAATCAGTAGTTGGCAAATTTTGTTGTTTTTAGGCATTTCCATGGTAACATGTCAGCTTCTGACAGTGTTCCATTAGAGCAGGGGTCACCAGACCTGCTCCTGGATATCACCTGTCCCGTGTGTTTTCCAACTCTCCCTGATCCACCCACTTGTAATTAACTAAATCAGCTGTGCTCGGCCAATCAAGAGCTAGGAAACACCAGACTTGACTACTCTGCTGTGGTTACAGCAGGTAGACATGGAAAACATGCAGAGCAGGTGATCTGCAGGAGCAGGGTTGGTGACCCTTGCATTAGGGCTTGCAGAAATTTGTTTCCTACAAATAATTTGACACCAAAATTAAGATATAAAGCCCATGGAGACACGCGTGGCCAAAGGGATGGACAGGCAGAATACAGAGCGCTGTGTAATTGTGTAATTATGTATTTATCATTATTATTATTATTATTATTATTATTATTATTATTATTGTTATTATTTTATTTATTTTTGTATTCGTACTTCAATTAGTTGAGTTGGTGAATCAGTTGGGTCAGTTTAGGTGTGGGTTGTGCAGTGTGTTTCTCATAATAAAGTGTGGTTGCGGGTGAGTGGGGACATTTTTAAATGCATTTCCCACCAACCCTAACCCTAACCCTAACCCACTTTAAATTAGGGTTGGGATAACAAGTCGTAATAACGGAGTATGACTACATGTACCTGGCTCGTCGACTAATTCAGGAGTTACTGCATAGTCGGTTAATTCAGATTTTCCTGCACAGAAACATGCCATGCTGTCAACTTGCAGTTCTATCACTTTTTCTTTTAAATTAAAGTAAATTTGGAGTTTTACTGCTTAGATTTGACCTAATTAATTTAATGTGAAGATTTAGTCATCAGCTAGTCAATGACTAATTGTATCTGACATTGATTATTGATTTTCATTAGCCATCCCAACCCGACTTTATGTGGACAAATGTAAGTCCATTGGTGCCGGTGGCTATCCCTGGATTCTGTAGTGTGAAGTAGATGAGCTTCGATGACTCCCCGTGAACGGGTCGCCAGGCCATCGCAGGTTACTTCCCCCAGCCAAAGCCAGTACCCAATTACAACTGGGTGGACTGGGACAATATAGATCAAGTGTCTTGTCCAAGGACACAGACAGGTAGCGTGATCAGGAATCAAACCCAGGTCTACATATTGGTAGTCCAACTCCTAGGCCTGCTCTGCAAATATGTACAAATATATTAAATACAACAGCACAATAGAAAGCACCATACAGTTATAGCTGCATAAAGCAGTGATTTTTTCCATTATTTTGTGAGGCATAAAAAATGGATTGCTCTGCTTCTGAGATGCTGAGAGATTTTTGAACCCCGAGTACCTTTGCTGAGTTACACACACACACACTCACACACACACACAGTACTGTAATGGCTGCATTACATCGGTCGTCTCCCACACACGTAGCGGGTGAGAAAAAGATAATACTGACTCACTGACTTAAATGCATCTGCATCTATACATGTGCACGCGCACGTGTGTGTATGTGTGTGTGTTTGCATGCATGGCTGTGTGAGAGAGTTGCCGTGCATATTTATATGTGCACGGATGTGGGTGAGTGTGGGAAGAGCAAGAGAGAGAAAGTGATTAGAAATGGGAGAAAACAAGAGCTCTTCCTCTAGAGAAGGTCATAAAGGAGCTTTTACATCATTTTGTTTTTGTTCACTGTAAATGGTTGCTGACTTTCTTAAGAATTCAACCTTGCAGTGTATTTTCTTGTGCGTGTGTCTGTGTCATTATTTAAATCACACCGGGTGTGTCTATGTGTATGACCTCCAGCTTTATTTGTATTACAGAGGAGGTGATGCTGGCAGAGGAGAATAAAAATTCCGGAAGATCGCCTTTAGATGGTGAGTTCATACACTTCAGATTGCTTATTACATATGCGGCTAAATAGCCTCATCCACATCCTCAGGAGGAAGCACACAGCCATGGACTATATATATACTGGACAAACCCTCCGTGACGTCTCCCATAGGTTTTCTGAAGAGCGGGTTTGAAACTTAAGTAGGTTGGTTTTGAATGTCGCCATCTTCGCAGTGCCTGACTCCACCTTCCAGCCAGCACATAAATTGGTAAAGGGGTGGAGTGTGGGCAAGACTGGTGTAATTTGGGTGAGACAATTGAAGCCCAATCACGCCCACCTATGTCGTAGTTACCAAGCTTGATAAGTCTAACAGGTTATGTAACTTGGTTCAGGTGTTTGATTAACATATTTTTGGGGACTGTGTGGTAGTTTTCATAACGGGTGGCTTGGGTGCAGGTATTAAAAACTATGACCGGCATATTGCTTTTATAATTGTGGCGCCATCAATGTAGCAAACATCACCAACCTAGAGCTGTGCGATATGACAATATGTATCATATGACAACAGAAAAACATCTGTCATTTCATATTTTGCTCTATTGTTTATTTTGTGATGTGCATTCTGTTTTGCAAAACGCTCTCATTTTGCCTGGTGGATAAAACAAGCGCACGCACACGCATTCACTCCTCCCTAAAATCACAAGGACCTATCAAATTTCAGAGTGCGGCTGCAGATCAGAGAGGACCAGAAGCAGAAAACTCTGAAGCCTTCAAGAACATTGATTTAAAATAAATCAAAGCTTTCCACATAGTTTGCAGAGGTGGCTGTGTACATAACCACTGTGAAATAATTCAGAAATGAATAGTTTATTTCACAGATTAAGTGGTTTTCCCCTCTCGGCTGCTCTTTCACTCCCTCAAACAAACAGGCAGTGTGCGTTCTGTTCATGTGTTTTGGAGGCGTGGCCATGAAGGGAGGCTTGGGAGGCTTAAAGAAATTCTATTGTTAAAATGCAAGTTTAAAAAAAACTTTAGTAAACACAGGATGCTTCAAAAGTCAATGAGTAATTTTTTTCACACTTAAAGATTTACCCAAAGGTTCTAAATAAAAGGAGGAAAATAATCACATATGAGTGAATACGTTTTATTTTTGAGAATATAATAGGAAATAGGCCTTTGATATATAGTGTTATATATCATTATCGGGATATGAATTGACCTATATCATGATATGAGATTTTTGTCATATCGCACCCTACATACCCTACACCAACCTATTGATACCTGTAAATAGTGGTAACAGCGCTAACATACAGATTATTCATTCATTCGTTTTCTAAACCCGCTTACTCCAACAAAGGGTCACGGGGGTGCTGGAGCCTATCGCAGCGGTCATTGGGCGAGAGGCAGTGTACACCCTGGACAGGCCGCCAGTCCATCGCAGGGCAATTTAGAGTCACCAATTCACCTAACCTGCATGTCATTGGAAGTGGGAGGAAGGAGGGAACCCACGCAAACACGGGGAGAACATGCAAACTCCACACAGAAAGGAACTGGGCACGGTGGGAATGGAGCCCCAGACGTTCTTGCTGTGAGGCAAGAGTGCTAACCACTGAACCACAGTGCTGCCACATACAGATTAAATAATACTAAATAATATTACTAAAATAATACTAAATACTAATACAAATAATACTAAAATACTAAAAATTCACTCAACAGAAATAATAATAATAATAATAATTATAATAAAATTTCACTCGGAAATTCTGAAACAGAAATTAACCACACAGTAAGCAATATTATCTCAAATGTTTGTAATAAAATGCTCAGAAAGGACAAACACAGTGTCCACTTCAGCTAGCGGTCACTCAAAGTGACCACGCCCTTAATTATTCATGAATTTATGGCTTAAAATAGTTTAAACAGATCAGTTATGTAAAAATTCAATCCCAGACAGTTGTCATGAATGGGGAAACTCGCTAGAGACCAAAACATTTTTTGTACCAGGCTGTAAAAGTGTATTTCTCCTGTAAAATTGGAGATTTTAACACGGGGTCTATGGGGATTGATTTGCTTTTGGAGCCAACCTCAAGTGGCCATTCAAAGAACTGGAGGTTTTAACACTTTCGCGTTGCTCTAATTTTTCAGCACCAGACGTTGCTGCTTACGTACACCACAGCAAAAGTCCCATTGCTAGTTTCCATCCGACACAGGTTTAATATGTACAGTTTTATTATGTGTATTCCACAGTAAACAGTAAAAACTGAATTTTTGTGGTACGTTTTAGTGCTAAAAAGAGCCAGTAAGAAGACTGGTGCTCGCAGAAGAGCCCCTGGAGAGGAAAAATATGTAGACGTGCCTACTGCCAGTGAGTGAACAACATTGCTGTTACTTCACTGCAGGCCTTATTCTTAATATGGCTCTTTAATATTTTGTGTACTACATATTCCAAATTCACAACTTTCTCCATTATGCCCCGGTCTGTGTTTCTTGGCTGGTTTCTCCTTCAGGCATGTCACGCTCCAGGATGAACTTCCGCAGCGGCCGCCGTGGCCCTGCTGCCTATCTGCGGCGTAAAGAGCGCATGTTACGCATCTCCATCCGCCGCATGGTGAAGACAGACACTTTCTACTTGATGGTGCTCAGCTTGGTGGCTCTCAACACCATCTGTGTGGCCATCGTCCACCACAATCAGCCCGACTGGCTCACCATCTTCCTCTGTGGGTTCACAAGACAGGAGCTCTTGTACTGTTTACTCAGTATTATGTGTCTCACTTCTGAAAAAATTTATTTACAGCTATGTCTGATAAGTACATTGCTTTTTAGTTGCCTCATTCGACTTTGATTCAAACACCTCTGCTTTCTTGTGCCCAGACTATGCAGAATTTGTTTTCCTGGGGCTGTTTTTGGCCGAGATGTTTTTGAAAATGTATGGTCTGGGTTTCCGCCTCTATTTCCACTCATCTTTCAACTGCTTTGACTGTGGGGTGAGTTCCTCTATCTTTAAGACTGACTTCATGTTTCAATGACATAAACATAATAAACTGAGGTCAAAATTTTATCAGTTTTCTCTACAAGTTGAAAAGTACTGATTGTGAAAACTAAAGGGGCATTTATTAGAGCGTATGCCTCCATCAACGCCCAAAATAACCCATGTAAACCCAAGTCAACTCTATCAGTGTAAATTACCGTAACTATACTGAACAAAACTTCCATTGCGACACTTAGATTTATTCAAAGCAATGCAATACTTCAAGAACATTTCTCACATTGATATTCATGTGCAGGATCCCCAGAGGAGCGTTCAAGTTAATGGATAACAACAAAATGAAACCGTTCATTTACTCGCTGCTCAATGACATTCTGGATCAATAAATCTCACTACCTTGTATGGCCACCATGGGCATCATGTACCGCTCGAATTCGGCGTGCCATAGAGCCAATCAACTGTCGGATTTCAGCCTGGGTGATTCGGCGACAGTTGTCATGCTGTGGTTGGTTCTGGATCACGTTCCCTCACCTGACGATCCAGAATACCCCACAGGTGCTCAATCGGGTTCAGATCCAGTGAAAACGCGGGCCATTCAAGACACTGAACATTATTCTGCCTCAGATAGTCCCTACAAATCCTGGCGATATGCACTCTGGCATTAACCTGCTGCAGAGTCAGCTGGTTTCGTGTCACATGTGGGTTCGTGTCATTATATCTTCTCCATAGATGGGAGATAGTACAAACGTTAACTTGGAATGTCCTTGCGACCTGTCTCTGTGACATTCCAGCATACCAATGCCTTGGTCCCTCTGATTTTGTTGCAGCTGTGGTATGATCATGTGTCATTGAAAGACAACGAAAACCAGTAATTAAGACCGGCATAGTTGTTGCTATTTATTGAGTAATTTTGAGATGAGTTGAGCAATTTACTCAACTCAACCAGTGTCGGTCACAGCAACTTTATTCAGTGGAATGAGACATAAATTCTGAAAAATAACAGAAATTTCACATCTTCTGTGGCCTTTAGACACTAAATCCACCATGCATTAACGGGATTTAATGGGAAATATATTGAATATTTACACAGTTTGAGTGTTGCTTTGGAAGTTTTGTTCAGTATATTAGTGTTGATCAACTTGATTTGACAGTCTAACAGTTAATTTAACACTTATCATGGATTGGACAATATCCACTTGCTACAGTGTTAATTTTTAATGGAATATTTTTGTCAAACCCCTTGAATTAAAGGTGAAAGTCTACACTACAAGGGCATCTTGATTGTTTCATTTCAGCTCCACTGTAGAGGTGTACAGAGGCAAAATGACAAAAGTGATCACTGTTCAAATACTTATGGACCTGACTGTAAAGGAAAGCAAAGATGTGCATTGTGTCTAACAATGATATTCTGTGTAACGGTAATATGTTTTTGACAGAATTCTGAAGTGGTTCTTGATTTATGTGGATGCAGGTCATCGTTGGAAGCATCTTTGAGGTGGTTTGGGGCTTTTTCCGACCTGGTGTATCATTTGGCATCAGTGTACTGAGGGCACTGAGACTCTTGAGAATCTTCAAGATTACCAAGTAAGTGCAATGATGAGACTTTTCTTGTGCAAATTAGAGTCCAATTTTCTTGCTTTTTTTATAAGGTTGTCTTGAAAAAACATACCAACTATATGTTATGTATTTCTGCCAGATACTGGGCGTCTCTCAGGAATCTGGTGGTGTCCCTCATGAGCTCCATGAAGTCTATCATCAGCCTGCTTTTTCTTATTTTCCTTTTTATTGTGGTGTTTGCGCTGCTGGGGATGCAGCTTTTTGGTGGAAGGTAAGAACCCAGCTAACAAGTGAACGTTGCCTGAATGTTGCATTAAAGTGACAGTGACGCATCACAACATTGTAGGAACACTAATGTGTAGACTCTCCAGAATGTTGCTGGGATATTACTAAGAATGTTACCAACCAACAGACCAAGAACTCTGCTACAACAATGTGCTGTAATGTTATTATAACACAATTTGAATGCCTGCCCACAAAAAAAACCCCAGACAAAGTGAGTGATTATGACAAAAATACATAAACAAAAATAAAAAATAGAGGTTATCAAAGCCTGTAATCATGATGATCAAGGACTACGATGATATAAAATTAATATATACATGGTATAGCCGTGATTAACTAGACTGTTGCTGGATTTCCACCCACATCATTTAAATTATTATTATGTATTATTTAATATTATGTATATTATATTTTTGCACATTTTCCACCAGTGTGCATACAACATGGCAAACAAACATTACAAGACTCTAACCAGTGAACGTTGTAGTGGAAAGTTGCCAGAACGAGTACACGTTTTTTCTGGCGCAACTAAACTGTGGCTTCCGATCAGTGTTTGCAAGTACATTCTCTATTAGCTGTAAAGAGCCTTCAGGATGTCAGTAAGTACCTTTCAAAATTCATCAAATCTCTCCTGTTGGCACATGGACTTTGACATCTGGCACTGGTTTGAGTAGTTTTAACAAACATGTATCTGACGGCGCCACAGTTTCAAAATGGCAGCTGCAATGTGAAAACCAGTTGCTTTTTAATAGCACCTTTAATGACGACAAGTAGAAATGACGTGTCTGGAGGAAAATAGTTCTGGCTCCTTGTCTTTTTGTTCTAACTTGCTCATATATGCCTTTCCTCTAGGTTCATCTTTGAAGATTACACTCCCACCAACTTTGACACATTTCCAGCTGCCATCATGACAGTGTTTCAGGTTTGGCTCCCACAGATCCCCTCATTCTGGCTGCTGCACATGCCACATTGCACCCTGGGATATTTCTCACCAGATTAAACAAGTCCACACACTCATTCTCCACCCCTCCACCCCTCCTCTGCGCTATCTTCCCACACAACCATGTACACATATGTGCACATGAATATCAGACAAGTGAGATGTGAACAAATCCACATCAGATCTTTGCTGCATAATCTGTCTGCACTGAGATCAGCACGCAGATGAACTGCTGTTGTGCACAGGTATGGGCAGGACTGGTTATTAGCATAATATTAATAGTTGCCAATGGTAAATGTTATTAATAAAGAAATGTATTAACTTTTTAATAAATCAATTAATTGACTAATTTATTAATCAATTAATTTATTAATTATGAAGCACTACCCTGGTATTGGGGACCACTATTTAACCAACCTTCGGTCATATGTTCAGTTCAAAGTAAGAGTTAACTTCCAAAACTTCCTGTTTTGTGCACAAAAGTCAATATTTGCCTCTGCCTCAAATATATTCCTGACTGTATATCGTTGGAGGAGATGTCGTCATTTGTTGCAGCGTGGTCTGATGCTGGCGATGAGCCAGTTCTTTAGCGACAACCGGCCGATTTCCTTCATAATGGGTAGAGTGTCTGTGGCTTGGTTTGTTGGTGGCTGGTATGCTTAGCTTGATGGCACCAAAGCGTTGTGATGAGGGCCCTCAGTGGCTAGTCATGCAAGCTGAAGCAAAGAGGAAGAAATTTCTCTCAACGCTAGTTTTGTATTCTCTGATGACCGGCCATGCCGCACAGGGGTGTGTATCTACATTCCCCGGTACCTATCTATACAAAATTTGTTCAAAATAAAAGTAGAAGTGATACATTTGTCACACGTGCATTTTTTGAGTTGCTTAAATTAGGATAAGTTCCCACTATCAGGTTAATATCTTAATTTGGGGTTCAAAATAACGGTTTGAAAAATATGTACTATTCATTCAAATTATTATGGTGCAGCAAACAAATGAAAGATAAGTTGATCAATTCAAGATCAATTGAGTCCAATCAGAAAATTACTTATTTTTGGGGTCAGAAAATTTTCTTTAGATTTCAGATCATATGGAAAATTAGACCAAAAAGTGTAATTTTATTTAGTGCGGCAGATAATAGAAAAATCGTGCAAAATGTGGTACAAGCACCAAATTTGGCATGAACAATGGCCAGAATCTACTCTTTCAGAAAAGCACGGCATCCATTCGAAAATCCAAGATGGCCGCCATATTTTCCAAGATGGCGTCCGGACAAATGTAAAATCTTCCAATCATATTTAAACATATACCATATTATTTGCCTGATCATAACGATTCTAAAAAGGTATAGTTTGGACTATCTGTGACTGAATGTTATGGAGTTATGGGGTAAAAACAGCAAAAATGGTGCCAAAGGTGAATTTCAGTTTGTACAGGGGTCAAAAGTTAAAGTTGTTCCAATTTTGGTAAAAAGTGATGCAAATTATTGGTTGAGCTAATAGGATCAATAAATGGAATAGTTTTGACTGTGTTGGATGCTTGGTCTTCAAAGTAAAGGTCAAACAAGGTCAACGTCCATTG
>OMMV01181882.1:3224-17772 GCA_900302635.1 Chatrabus melanurus
GTCCGGACCCAGTGTAACTTTAGCACAACTGTGGCACTTCAAGAAAACCTTTTGTTGATGTTACAGCATGTACGACAATGTTACTGGCTCCACGGAAATGCCAGGGATTACCAGAGTTTGCCGAAGGTTGCGATGGAAATAAAGAAATTTTCAAACATGTTAAAATTAAGCCATGGTTAAAACAGACAACAGCACAATGAGGGAATATTCTGGTGCATCATGGATACCCTTCTGGACCCTATAAGGTCTTCCAAGGTCAAGACAAGGTTTCAAACTGTGAGCTTCTGGGATGCATAAGTGAGAAGGTGAGTTTAAGCTAAACCAGGTTGCCTGGTATGTGGAAAACAATCTTCATTCAATGCGAAAAAAAAAAAGTGAATATACACATGAATGTTGTACATTGTGGTCCTTCAAAGATATTTGGAAATATGATATTTTTAACCATGCCTACCCTGAGCCTGCGTCCATAAACAGTGACCTGACCACGGGCCTGCTCCTTCCTCTGTCTCCACTCCACCAGGTTGAGGCCGTTGTCGATAGCCAGCGTGATGTTCCTCTTACTGACAGTGGGGTTGACGGTGCCTGCCAGTAGGTGGGGCTCAGTGTGCAGGGACACCTCCATGCCATTGGCCAATACTAGCCGAACAGAGCCATCCAGACCAATGAAATAGCTGTTCCGAACTTGATCTGAAATGTAGAGAGGGGCATGTGAGAAAATGATTAAGACTGGAAGGAGACAAATAATCCAAGCTCCTGGAAGCTGGTATAAGAAAACTAAATCTAATATTCATTACAGCGAGACATAAACATAAGGACCTAAAATATCTGCTCAGCAAAACGCAGGCCTTCAGCAGCAGTATTTAACTGAAACCCAGCAATAATGTTGGGTCTGTGACAACAAAGATCAATAGTGAGAGGTTTCAGAGCGCCAGTAAAGTTTTACAGCTGTTGCAGTAGCCTGGAGGATATGGGGGAATGAAAACCATCAAAACAGCTAGTTTGCCTGCGGCAGCGTGGAAAGCAGGCTGAAGCACACGTGCACACACAGTCACATAGGATAAATCTGAGCCTGTCTCTTATTGTCCCTAGGTGACGACAGTCTGCGTTCCAGCTCCAGACCGGTGACTAATGTTTGTACTGAGCATCTCATATACATTCATCAGAGAACGTCTCCTTCATGCCTCCTGTCAGCAGACTGACAGGGTCCACGATGAATATTACTCTCATTAAGAAGAAGGGGAAATTAATGGCTAGCCAAACACTACATTAATTAGGTGACTTCATTTAAACGAACAAAAAAAGACTCATCAAAACATACACTGTAATTTCCTCCTGTTCACATGTCAGATGAAAGTGACATTTCTTTCTTTATTTTGCACGGAGAACAATCAAAATATTATGGGGGAAAATAGAGCGTTGTGTCTTTTACTTTTCCGCAGAGAGCCGCAGGATGTTGTTCTGCCGAAACAAGAGCAATGAGCTGAGGAGGTAAGGCTGACCTTGCATTAGCCTTCGCCTCTCTCCATCATACAGACACTTTAGGGGTTGATCAAAGGCCTCTGGGGCGGAACCTCCCAAAAAGAGACCGCCGAGGCCACGTGAAAATACTGCTGCACTGGGGTGTTCGAACATTAATGTGTGCATACAGTTCAGTGGGAAAGAATCGGCTCAGCACTGATATTTTATAAGGCAGCTGCATGCTGAAGCGGCCTAACGGAAACTACGGATGGGACGACTAGTCATAATAGTCAACTACAACTAGCACGACTACAAGAAATTCAGTACCTGACTAGTCAACTGAATTTCTTCTGGTCATCTAGTTGGGTAATTCAGACAGCATGATTTTCCTTCAATTTAAGGGTAAATCATTAAAATAATCTGCTTCAAATAACTGTTGAAGTATTGTATTTTCATGGCTTCAGTGTTCAATGTTTCTTTTCTGCACAACAATCAAAAGCAGAGACAGGGTACCTTTGCAGAGATTGTTTCACTGAGGACAAAGATCAAGCAGGAACCAACACAGGCCAACATCCACCAGCAGCCAGGACTCCTTTCACTTAAGGGCTTTGAATAAATATCTTGCATGTAGTAGAATCACAAACATTGTTTCCATATAGTTCACTGTGTTAATGCCATGATTTCAACTTGTAGTTGTATTTTTTAAAAGTCAATTTGGAGTTTCACTGCATAGATTTGATCTTATTAATTTATTGTCAAGGTTTATCATCGACTAGTCGATGATGAATGGTACCCAACCAGTTGACGAATGACTTTCATTCGTCGTCCTAACCTTAATTTAAACAACGCCATAGAGTTTAATGCCATTTTTATTCATCAATTAAAAACTAGAGATCTGTCAGTGACCTCACAAAATAATACCCCTCCCACCCAATACTAGTTGCTTGAATTATTAAATTATCATTAAATGTTCTGTTGTGAAATGCCTGTAACTGACAAATATGATGTACTAAAAACAAAAGTCCAATTATCTCCCACTGAAGAGGTTGGACTAGAATTATTGTCCTTTATGCACAACTTCACATGGTGTGTTACCACTGTGTGAAGTTTCACTGAAATCCATGAAGTGGTTTAGGAGGAGTTGTGCTTATGATATCAGCATCATACAGTTTTTTGTTTTTTTTTGGTTCGGCTGCCCAGGTATGTTCAGGGTCGCCTCAGCGAATCCAGTACAGATCCGCATTGGGATTTGGCACAAGTTTGACACCGGATGCCCTTCCTGACGCAACTCCAGTTCTACCCAGAGAAACACACATAGCCCCTGGTCTTCCTAAATGGTCTCCCAGCCAAGTACTGATCCAAACCTACTCTGCTTAACTTCTGAGAGCTGACAGGATTAGGTGTACACACAGCAGAGTGGCTGCGTCATCAACATCATACAGTATGATGCATCAATTAAACACAAAAGCCCAATTATCTCCACAATTGAATATGTCGGATCGGAATTATTGTCCTTCATGCACATCTTCACATGGTGTGCGACCACTGCGTGAAGTTTCCCTGAAATCCACAAAGGGGCTTAGGGGGAGTTGTGCTAAAGAAGTCAATATCATACAGTGTGATGCATTAATTAAATACAAAAGTCTCCCCAGCTGAAGATGTCGGATCAGAATTATTTTCCTTCATGCATATCTTCATATGGTGTGCTACGTTTTATGAAGTTTGTTTCCATGAAATCCACCAAAAAGGAAGAGCTGCGCTTATGAGACTCATGGACAGATGGAAGGACAGGGTGATTCCTCTATACCACCCACCCAAATTTTGGTTTTGGGGGTATAATAAAGATTTTTTCGAAGACTGAAAAAAAGCAAAATCAAACTCTTTTTTTTTTTCCAGCAACAACATGGTTGTGTTAGAACCTTTGCAGAACAGGACAAACCACCTGAACACCAGAAAGAACTCTTGACATAGTCTGAACTTTCGTGTGTTATCTGATCATCCAATTTCCAGTTCACAAAGCAGACAACAGTGAATTAATTAAGAGCAGAGCTCCTGGCGCCGTGCCTCTCACGAGCAGATGTCTAAGACAAGGTCACAAGTCTGAGGTGGCTGGTCCACGGAGCAAGCAGTGAGAAACCAGAGCTCGTCATCTTTTGTTTCAGACACAGCTTGCAATGATTCAGTGGGGACGGGATGGAGGGCACTCTAAAATCTGCTCAGATATTTGAAGGTGGAAACGCATGGGCGGGGCAGTGTTTTCAAATTTGAAGCAGGGACAGAAAGTTTGATGCTACCTGCAGGTAAATGATTAAGTGTTTGCAGAAAACAGGACATGGGAATGAGTAATTATGTAAAACAAATCAGGTGTGCTGAGAAGAAGCCTGCACGCTCGTCCTGCCCTCTGCCAGCGTCTCTACGACTAGGTTTCTTACAGCAGCATCTAGTATTGGCCACTAATACTGTGTTTTATAAATTCTTTTTTATGACAGAAAATCAATGTCTTTCAATTCGTGTAAATTAACAGTGCAGTACATTTTTCTTTTTTTCTGATGCAGATTTAAAAAGTAGAGGGGAAAGAACTCATGCATGAATAGCAATGCAGTTAATAAGGAGTGAAATATTACATCTTTACTTAGCATTGAAGATCTTTGGTTCCTTTTTTTCTTAAAGTATTTATTGTAGTTTCTACTGTATTTTTTTCTCAGTTTAGTTGCAGCAAATTCATTTCAGTTCTTTTTGTGACAAGGTCCTCAGATGGCCTTGAATGTCACATGGTACTTGTTCAGTTTAGAGAAAAACACATTTTTAAGGGTCTTTTTAAAAAATCCTTGAGGAGGGTAGAAGTTATGTGATCATCCCTGTTTGTCTGTGGACAACGTACCTCAAAAGCAATGCATTGGGTTTCAAATAATTTTTGTGGGGATGTGGTTTTTGGGTCAGGGCTCTGCTTCAAAAATTGTAATTGTTTCTCTTCAACATTGTGTCAAAGAAACGGTTACTGAGGTAGACTCAGATGAGAAGTATCGCTTGCATTGTTAGGGAATGTTAGCTTTGACATTATGGGCATGTGGTGTGTTTCTGTGAGCAAGATCCAGCACACAGGTACGTATTGTTGAGAAGGCCAAAGGGATGCCCATGTCTGACCTGGCTGTGGCAGATAGATGGTTACATTCGAGAGGTGGTGATAGACTGGTTGTCTGCTTGGGTTGTTGCCATCCACGACCCAAGGTGGTTCCATGGCTTGGTGGATGCAGCGACGCGGGACACCAGCAGATGCTCCCAGACTTGAATTAACTTTAACATTCTTAAATAAATATCTTCCCATGTACTCGTGATTCGTGTTTGCGTTGAAAAAATCTTTAGTATGTAGTTGGATATGTGACATGTTGCCTGAATCCAAACTGTTCCAATGGTGCTCGCTATTGTGATTCAATTGAAGGATGTAAACACTCTGTGAGCCCTTCAAGTTTGTAAGGAGAGTAAAAGGGTGACAGGAAAGAAGGAGATAATACACTGCATGCACAATTATTAGGCAAGTGAGTATTCTGACCTTATCATTTCTGTGCATATTTTCCAAATCAAAGCTAAATAAACCTGAATGCTTATTGAATTTAAGCATTCTCAGCTGATATGTGTTTCTGTAATGAGGGAGGTGTGGCCCCAGGGTTTAACTCCCTATATCAAGGGCTTATAGAAGTACAAGGTGATCAGTGCTCAGAGACATGGCCAAGGTAAGGAAGGCTGAAACATGACCACCACTGAACTCACAAGTTGAAATGTCAAGATTGGGCCAAGAAATATCTGAAGACAGATTTTTAAAAGGTTTTATGGACAGATGAAATGAGACTGACTCTTGTTGGACCAGATGGCTGGATCACTAATGGACACACAGCACCACTTCGAGTCAAGCACCAGCAAGGTGGAGGAGGGCGTACTGCTATGGGCTACTATTATTATGGATGAGCTAGTTGGACCTTTCCGGGTTGAAGATGGACTTAAAATCAACTCCCAAACCTACTGCCAGTTTTTAGAAGATGCTTTCTTCAAGCAGTGGTACAGGAAAAAGTCTGCATCATTCAAGAAGGCCATGATTTTTATGCAGGACAATGCTCCATCACATGCATCGAAGTACTCCACTGTTTGGCTAGCCAGCAAAGGCATCAAAGATGACAGAATAATGACATGGCCCCCTTCCTCACCTGACTTAAACCCTATTGAGGACTTGTGGGCCCTTCTTAAACATGAGATTTACAGTGAGGGAAAACAATACACCACTTTGAACAGCATTTGGGAGGCCGTGGTTGCTGCTGCACTAAAAGTTGATGATCAGCATGACCGACTTCATGGATGGAAGGCTCATGGGAGTTATTGAAAAGAAGGGTGGCTATATTGGTCACTGAATATTTTTGAAATGTCAAAAGTGTTTATTTATTCATATTGTTTATTTGTTATACTTACCATAATAAATGAAAACAATCAGTTGAGATGGGAAAATGTTAGTTTTTCATTTAGCTGCGTAATAATTCTGCACACCAACAGTTGCCTAATAATTGTGCACACATACATATTCCCCTGAGAAAGCCAAAACTCACTTTTCCTTTGTTAAACATTCAGGTTTGAGGTTTATCAGCATTCTGGATTGACTGAGAGCACTGTATTTGTTCAACAATAAAATTAATCCTCAGAAATACAACTTGCCGAATAATTGTGCATGCAGTGTATATGTGCAGCAAAAGTGACGTCTTTGGAATCAAACCAGGAACACTACACCCTGTACCTTGCTGTATATGGACAACGTAACAAGTCCTCAGTCACAAGCACCCCTCAAACACATTGGACTCTATCCTGACAATGACACAGGTGGGAAACCCCGGCTTCCGTGAATAAGAGTCCTATCATGTATTGCTTCTACCTGTGCACCTAAAACAGCTGATTTCACTGATTAGCTCATCTACCTGCCTGAAGAGTTGAAGTAATTAGAATCAGCTGGTTTAGTGGGTGGATGGAACAAATATATGGCAGACTTTTACTCAGTGAAGCCGAGGCTTCCCACCTGTGAATCTGTGACATTCAGTCTAAAGGGCACAGCACAAGTGCATTTGGCATGTGTCCAGCTCCACTTTGCTATTTTCACGGCGCTTAAACTGAGTGCAAAGTGCGGTGCAAGGTGCGAAGGATTTACATTTGTCAGTGCCTTTAAGAGACAGGTGCGACAACGATTGATGCATTGGTATTTAGACGATTAACTCAGAAGTGAGAGGTTTTCTGGCAAGAAAAAGTGTTCGTGCACAAGTGTCAAAGTGCATGAGGGGGAGCAGCAGTTCACAGCTCCCTTTGGTGAAGCATTAGAACGCCTCCTGCAACACTTCCTCCTCATGCTCCTCCAACCACCTGATCTTCTACATATCTCACCAGGTGCAAACAGCCCCCATCCCCGCTGCACCTGCATCATCCTGTGGCCAAGTTTTGTATTTCTCCATTAGTGTTTACTTTTATTTTGTTTTTTAATTTTTGTTTTCATTTCAGATCTGTTGTACTTTGATGCACCAATGCGCATTCCAGTGTGCACAATCAGAATACATGCGTCGTGGTCGGTCATGTGATTTTTGCTCCATTTAATTAGCAGGAAAAACTCTGGGTTTCACTGCAGACCAGGTTTTTGGTGGTCTATGGTGCGATCACTTTCTGCTTCCTCACGATAGCAATACGCCAACACTGCGCCTGACCACACCTCATTTTAAGACCAACAGTCCCACGGGTGCACAGCTGGGCACAGATGCATTTGCTATTTCAAGACCATGGGTGCTGGCCATGAAAATGACAACTACCAATGACACTTTAGCTACACTGTGCACTCCTTTGCACCGGGTGGAACAGTGGGCCTTGTATTTTTTTTGTGTTGTAGTGACAGTGAAAATGCAAATAAAAATAAGCCATCCATAAAAATTGTAAACAATTAAACTAATTTTGCAGTTATAAAGTAAAATGTCATTGAATGCATCTGTATAAAAACAGCAACAGATACGGAAGAGGTGCTTACAACTGATAATATTTCTAAAATATTCCGCAAGGCTGACGCACCAACATGTTGTCAGTCAGAGGCATCAAATAACGCTGCTTTGTCAGCTCTTCTTTCACATGTGCAGCATTTCACACTAGCTATGCACATGGAGCACTGGGACCTCTGTGAAAAGCCTGAAGTAATGATGTACTTGTTCTTTTAAGACTGCTATGCTTGTGTTGGGGTGACAGTTAGAAAGTTAGGGTGACATCCCTACAAGTTTCACAAGTATTTCAGCCGACATGAAAAGTCCAATTCACTGCGTGTCATTGTACAGACACAAAAGGGCACCTTTCCCCAGCAAACTTTGGCACTAAGTACGACAAAGTATTGCTTTGTGTTACCTTAGAAATACTAATGCTGCTAGTACACGTATCTTTAAATCCATTCCACCTATTTCCAACCACTTGCCTGGGTTAGTACAGGGATGGCGGTGTCAACATACGAAGTAAAGTAGGACTTTTCCTGAAATGTCCTTCAGCACTTCTTAGCTGATGTTGATGTGTTTAGGAACTTTCCTTTTAAGCTTAGCTACCACTTCAGCACAGAGGTCTAACACAATGCCTGCGTTACTGTGGATACCGCACCAATCTACCCGCTAATGTCACACTCCATCTTGCTTCAGTCACGAACAAGCACTTGAGATAGGAACACCTCTTATAGCAACACCTTTTTCTCGAACTGAATTGGAAACAGGCCGCATTATATAGTATCTTTCTGCTTAAGAACAGACACTCAAAATGGTTTACAAGGATGCCTCGCACACATCCAGACATACACACCTATCTTCGGCGCAAACTGAAAGAAGGGCCGACTGTTCTCTGGCAGACTACCTTTGTTTCTGACACTGATAAAATGGACTGCATTTATACGCGTTTTCCCATCTGATCCAGCTGCTCAAAGTGCATTAAAATGATGTTTCACATTCACTTAATGACGTCATGGTGCCCGCCATGCACGGTGTTCAACTCCACACTGGGAGCAACTAGAGAGATAAAGGATCTTGCTCAACGGCAACTTTGTGAATTTCCTGTCTGATTGGCGAATTGAACATATGACCCTCTGGTCACAAGCCTGTTTCTCTCAACTTTAGGCCAACAGCCACATATCCAACCACATACGACAGATGTCATCTGCAGATGTGCTGTCATTCTAACGGCATAACACTCTGGTTCACCCTCGAGTGTTAGGCAGCTGGAGCTAGCTGTGCTGTGCTGGTGATGTGGAGTACCTTTATATTTTTCTGTATATCTGGACAACTCTGGAAAAGTTCTGACTTAATCCTGGAGTTTGGTTCCTCAGCATAATGGTGAGCTCAAACTCTGTCTGCTTTATTTTAATTTGTCTCGCAGGTAGCAGAGGTAGTAGAGCAGGTAGCTGAGTGGGATAAGAAGTTGGGCTCCCAGTATGTAGACCTGGGTTAGATTTCCAGTCACCTGTCTCTGGCCTTGGACAAGACAGTTCATCTGCATTGTCCCAGTCCACCCAGCTGTAAAATGGGTACTGGTGTCACGCCAAATTAATTCCCCCCAAGGCCCATCTTGGGAAGGAAGGGGTCCCTCTCGTGTCTTTTCACATGAACCAAAAATAATAATAGAATCAGATAAATATTTTTCTGACATTGAAA
The DNA here is from genome assembly GCA_900302635.1 of Chatrabus melanurus. Classification (NCBI taxonomy): domain Eukaryota; kingdom Metazoa; phylum Chordata; class Actinopteri; order Batrachoidiformes; family Batrachoididae; genus Chatrabus; species Chatrabus melanurus. Next base: position 12,371 of record OMMV01181882.1, read on the forward strand.
AATCGTTCTCGATGCTGAATAAGCTTGTGGAAGCAAAACTTCAGGTTTCAACCTTGTGGGCAAATATGTTTTCTGACAATGAAACAATTAGTTTCCCCTGCTGAAATTTGGTTGGCGACATGCTTTCTAACAAGTTGTAAAAAAAAATATGTTCCCCTGAGCGAAATTTGCTTATCACATAAGTTTCAAAATGAATTATCCTTGTCAAAAAATAGTTCTGACCTTAACAAATACAGGTAAAATGTGCTTGTTAAAATAATTATGCCAAAAACGAAATGTATAATTTTTTTCTAGTCACAAAATAATAATTAATATAAATTAAATTAAATATAGATAACTGTATTTCATGTGAAACTAATTTTGCAGCGCATGGAGTATCGTAATTCGATGCAACGCAACGCAATTTGTAAGAGGGAACTAATTTGGCTTGACACCAGCCTTAGCCGGGAAGTAACCTGTGTCAGACTGGCATACCATCCAGGGGGAGTTGCCGACTGTCATTGGCTTCATGTTGCGGAATCCGGGGATAAGCACCAGCACCAATGGGCCTCAGGACCTATCAAGGACTTACTTTTTCTTCCTCTCACACTACCTCTAGTGTCTTATCCACAAGAGAGGTGACATTCCACATATCCTGTGATCTCGTTCTCTTTGCCAAGGGTCAGTTTGCCAAAGCCTTCACCTGCTAACAAACTGGCAATGTCGTACATGCCAACACTGATCTTTGTGGGTTTTTAGTTCACATGGCATTGGACCCAAGAAACATCTTTAGGGTCAAGCCTGCAAGCTATCATTTCAGGCCTGACTCCAGGATTGTGCACGACATCCTTTCCCTGATCTAAATGAGGTCACTATTTCCACATCACTCCACTAAGGTAACTTTACTGAGACGAATATACATATAAAAACATGCTCGGAGCTGCTAATGTCCTCAACAACACATAAGGCATAAGGCTCATTCATGGTCGCATTAACACAATCAAACATTTCTGTATCTGTGACTTCTAGCCTATGCCACATCTGTCCCAAACAGCCTCTAAAATAATTAGTGTGATCAGTCTGTGAGGTGCAACGCCCACTGGAATCACACGGGCAGTGTAATCATGGGGGCAAGACCACAAATCCTTTCTTGCTATGTTATCAATTAGTACACACGTTTGTTAATCTCTGCCTGACATTACATGACCAACAACTAACTACACTGTGTGGAATACACCACGAAATGAACCCATACAGGATATAAACATCAGAGCAAGTAATTGACATGAAAACATTTCATTGCAGAGGTAAAGTAGAACATCTTGGCACTTCCGTGGAAACTATTTCAAAAATCACTTTCTTTAGTTGTGAGCTTGAAGCCACTTACCCTGCATGAGTGTGTAGAAGGTGCCAGAGGCTGACAGGTTGGTGGTGACTGTGATATCCTCTTTGTTGGAACCCTCTGCCTGGATGCGGACTGAGCTGTCGGAGTCTGTACGGTAGCTGCTCACTCGACCCGTCGGGTAAGTGACGTTAGTCAGACGCCCGTAACTGTCATACCTACAAAGAATTACAATGATGTGAGCTGCACAAGGTAATGAGGGGGCATGTCAGTAAAAAAAACAATAAAAAAAACTGTGAACATAGCAGAATCTTAAACAGTGCTGTGGCATAAAAAAATCACTAAATTGTTGAATCAAAAGGAAGCAGCACTAATTATAAATGCAAGTCATGTACATTTAATTGTATGTAGGCGCATAAATGTGACTAATGAGCTGTTATGCCATCTTAGATCCACTGTGATTATGAGTTGTTGTCAATGATAAACTGCTGTACAACTCATTACAAGAAGGATTGGTGAATACTTTTTGTAGAGTCCAGTATTTCCATCTTGGTGTCACAAATTGCAGAAATGTGTCAACACAGGCAGTAAAGACAGCAGCAAATCCCGTCGTGTTGGCGTCCCAAGTGGATAAAACAGAACTACCAGCTTTGATTAAATAAGTTGTGTCAACAGAAATACAATGAGATGGTGTGGTTGCACAAAAAAAATTACATAAGTCAGAGTTTTTCTATAGATTCTATGAGAAAAACGTGTTAGCGCAATTAATTTATGCGTACTGTATACATTTTTAAATACTTACAAAGTTTTTGTTTCCACTTTAACACCATATTAGAGTTGAAACCAAAAAATGAATTATGACAAGTCAACAGATAGAGGAGTGACTTCAAATATAAACTATCCCCTGGAGTTCAGTTTACGCAATTAATAAGAAATGGAAAGAGTACGGCACAGTATGGCAAAGGATCCTCCAACTGGAGAGGAGTTCATTAGCTGGTGTGGTTGTACTAAAAATATACTCCCTCTTGAACCTCCACAGCATGTGGTTGGAGAGCCCTAGTATAGTCGCTACAACACTGACTCTGCACACAGTGGAACATTCAGAAGCTGGTGTATTTTTCCAACAATTAATTGAAACCCCTTAACCTCCTAGCTTAAAAATTGTTTCGAAACATTAATGCTTGCACTAAAATACACTTTCAGTCTTGTTTTGTGAACGGGTCTCAACTTTGAGCAACAGTTGAAAATAAACACCATTGTCCCGGTTTGTTTTTTTGTAGTGGATGAATGTGGCTCTAGCGTTTCGGCCCTTCGGGCGTAAAGGGTTAAAAAAACAAACCAAAAAAAAAAAAAAACAGCTGATAATTATGTGGCTTCTAAAGCTGACTGTGTCATGGTGCTGGCCTGACTGCCAACTCGTTTTGGCCCCTCTGATGTTTTGGTGGCCCTCGGGCCATTCTCCAGATGTTTCATCATTGCTGCATCCCCCCCGCCCCGTCATTTCTGCTCTGCTGCGATCCCCAGGCAACCTTCCTGATGTCTCTGCTCTGCCGTGGTCTCCCGGTTACCACCCTGTCTCTTCTCTGCTGTGGACCCAGCTGTCCCCCTTATATCGCTGTTCTGTTGCGGCATCCTGGCCATCCCCCTGATGTCTCAGCAGTGGCCTACCTTCTAGCTCCCTCAACCCTCTCTGCGTGGTTTTGTCGTCTCTCCCTTTTCCTGTGCATCTGTCTCCAGGTTTGTCTGTATATTGTCTGTTCATCTAGCATGGCACTCCTCTTGGTACCTAAGCCTGGTATCTCATTGAGAGATGACTGTTTGGTGACTGTGACGACTGAATGTTTAGACAACTACTATACACCAAGTTTTTGGCAACATTGGGGCGACATATTTGCTACTTTTTGATGGCCGTTTAACGAATGACGACTGCTGGGTGTCTTGTTGAAGAATATTTGATGAATATTCGCAAAGCGGCCGTATGTCCTCAATTCGTTAATTACTCGCTAACGACCGTGATCGCATTTTGACCATGATCTGACCTTGTAGCAAATGAAGCAAACCGGGCGACTGAAACAGACCGGGGGGCGACTTGGTAGCAGTCTACTGAAGACTCCTTGGCGAGTAAAAAGACTAGTTAAAAAATAGTTACAGACAAGTTGGCGAAAATAAACAGTCGTTCATTCGCCACCAGGGTTTTGAAAATGTTCAAAATCCGCAGGCGAATGAAATGAAGGCAAGCAACTAATTAGCGAATGGGGATTATGGATTCCGACTGCTTAGAGAATAATTTCAGACTACATTGAGACCAAGAGTCGAATTAGACAAATGGCAATTCGTCTCAGTCGACAATCGGTTGCAAGCCCAGTGAGATACCGCGTTAAGTCTTGCACTTAAAATAAATCTTCACTTTTGTGAAAAGGCCTGTGTGCTGTGCTGGCGTCTGAACTCATGTTTCCATTAACTATAACAGATTGGCTGTAAAAATGATAAGGCGTGTTGTATTAAAAGTGTGAATGCTAATTATGCCATCATTTAATAATGCTTTTGTATTTTTATTTAATTTTGATCAATATTTTGTTTTCATCTTGAGATTAAACATAAACATTGTTTAAGTAATTGATTAAATAAATCAATTATTAAAATTTTGATTTGATGCCAACAATAAAAGCATGCAAAAGTCCAAGGAGATGAATACCTTTTCTAGTCACTGCAAACACCATTCAGTATATAAGTAACTTTCAGTTGATCAGGAAATAACTATCGATGTGGAAAAACTGTCAGGACAGGATAAGACAGCACACATCTTTTCACATTTCTTAAACAGCTTATTAGCTTAAAAGATTAGCGATATCACCTAATCTCATTATACAGTGTATGAAATAGGAGCACTGAGGTGCAACTCCTCTGAGAGATGCAGCGTCTCCCTGGCCTACAAATCAGTCAGTTCATCACAAACAGGAACATGAGTGGCCAGATTGTTTCATTTCGTTCACAGAGCACATCAGCATAGAACAATTTGAAATCTTTCAGATTGCCAATGTTCCAGAATGGAACTGAGTGAACGGTGAAGACTTTTATCTGCGTGCAGAATACAGATTGGAAAGCCCTCTTCGATGCTGCCGCCAGACATAATAAAGCCTCTAATAAATGAGACGGCGGGTGCTGGTTTACGGATATTTCCTCAGTGCTGCCATCTCAGATATCCAATATGGAGAGGAAGAGTGGGAGAGGAATCATCTCGCACAGATAAATGTTATCTGATCTGTGCTAGGAACGAGGATTCACAGACATTTTTTCGGTCTAAATCCTCCACTTCAGGATACACTAAATAGCAAAGTAATTTATATCTAAAGCTTTTGATTTCTTCTGATATAGTGGTGCCGCTTAGCTAAAAGTTCCATTACAATTGTGCTTTGTGTGATAAAAGTACAAAGTTGGTACACTTACAGCCAAAGGGGTGGAACAGTACGTGTAGTCGTACCAACCCGTCACGGTACGGACGTTACATTTTGGTGCAGGCAGTCATACGGAGAATACGGGGTATAACAAGTAATAAAAAACATTAGATTAGATATTCCTTTATTAGTCCCACAGTAGGGAAATTCCAGTGCTACAGCAGCAAAGTGGATAGCAAAGAGAAAATATCAATAAAAAATAAAAAAGACATCAATAAAAAAACACAATAAATAACGAACACGCAATATGAACAAGAATATAGTAAAATATGAACAATTAAAAACACCAGAAGAATATTGATATTGCACGCAGAGATAATAATGCACCTAACTGAAAGTATTGCTATACATATTGCACCTTGTAATTGAAATTCACCTAAGCTGAATAGGTATTGCACAACATGACTGGACACCTTATAGTCCAGTCAGTTTTTGAGTCTTTGGTGAATGTGTGGTCTACTGGGAGCACAGCTGGTTGTAAAGTCTGACATGGACATAATTCAAACTGGTGGTATAAACACATGGTTTATACCACCAGTTTGAATTATGTCCATGATAATTAAAATTGTGTATAATTTCTGTAGGTAACTTAGCAAATTGTGAATTTGTAAGAAGCATAAGTACTG